>JAOEHK010001581.1:2501-15734 GCA_025447835.1 Labidoglobus nevermanni
CTGCTTTAAGACCTGGCGCAAGCCTCATGGACCGCCATCTTGATCGACTTGCTCGCCATTTTGTCGCTGAAGTCTGGTCTGGCTATCCTTACTTAACACATCGAATGAAGTTCATAAATTCGACATTTAGGGGGTCTATGAAAACCAACAATATTGGTAAGGTGTCTACGTGATAAAAAAGTGTGGGTAACACTGCTTTAAGACCTGGCGCAAGCCTCATGGACCGCCATCTTGATCGACTTGCTCGCCATTTTGTCGCTGAAGTCTGGGCTGGCACCGTTGTCGATTTGTTCCTTCCACAATTGGCCATTTGAAGACATTTGTGTGCAATAAACGGGTACACTCTTTTCTATGACATTCTCGGCGTTGCAATGCATTCTGCAAACTGGTATGGGACGGATGCTAAAGCAAATTTCGTTATTGTTCACATCGTGATGGTAGCGAGTTTGGTGGTACACGCAGGATTCTTCATCGCCAGGAATATGGCGTTCGTACGCATTTTCCTGGTGTTCACCAGCACGTTGATGGTTGCCGAATTGTTTCTGGTAACGTTGGTGGTATTGTTGATGTTGGCGGCCGGCGTCTTGGTGGGAGATAACGTTTGCGTATTCAGTTTCATGTTTAATACATTGTTTTTGACCATTTTGTCGTTCCTGGCCTTCTTCAACTTGGTAAGAAGCAACAAACTCTTCAGCTGCTGGATAGATGCAGTTTTCTGGCCCGAGAAAGTCGGTGGTCTCTTCGCCATCATGAGTACCACAGAGACCACGAATAGAACCGCGAAGCTTGTCATGAGTAGCAGTAATCTGGACGCGTTCGATGTCATAGATAATGTAGAAAGCGTTCTTGACCTCGCACTTGATTTCACCGTTTGGAAGAGCGTAGATCTTGACGAAGCCATGATGGATATTGTAAGCCTGATGGTTATCATATTGGATTTCGCTGCCATTGTAGTAAATCTTCGCACATGCTTGGTTGCCACCGCATTGACCTCGTGGCTTGAAATCAAACTCGATTGTGCGTCCTTGTGTTTCTGGGGTACGGAGGGTCATCTTGACTTCCTTGTATTGTCCACTCTTGTCTTCACGAACGACAACAGCGTATTGCTCCATTTGGAATTGCTGCTGTTGTTGTTGGTATGGCAATTGATGATTGCCTACACGAGCATATTGTGGGGCATAGTACATCATGACCGTCCACGTATTATTGAGGTCCAGGTCGTAGGTTTGATTATCGAACGTGTTGGCGGCGGAATGATCGACAATGCAGAAGGGCCTGTAGGTGTCATAACCGTAGGCATAACCCATTATGCGGTCGTACTTCCGGTAGCCTGGCTGGACACCAAAGAATCGCTGAGCCCATTCGTTGACACGCACTTTGTTAATGTGCGATTCCATTTCGTGGTTCTTGATAGTTACGTTCACTGCCTCGAAGTCGGGTTCAAAACGAGCTTGAATGCTCCACTGATTTTCACTTTCCATGGTCTGCGGATCTACAACGTTTTCATCCAAATAATAGTAGCTGATATAGCGGACGTAATTGTACAGCCAATATGTAGTATTGGGAATCAGTGGAGTCATGGGTTCAAGTTCAACCTTATAATGCATGCTATCGAGAAGGTTCGCTTCGATGGTCATATTCGCGCAAGCCGGAAGCTGCTTGTTGCCGCGCTTCATTTCTTCATTGCATTCCAGAGCACGGGAGCTGCTCTTCAAGTACTGCTTGCGTTCATCACTCTGGTGTAGCTTGACGTGCCAGTTGGTCTTAGTAGCAGATTGCAGGTCTGGACCGAACGCAAGCTCAGCTTGAGCGGTGATAGTGGGGTCAAAGTTCCAGGCGTAGGTATAATCCAAACTGTCAGTGATGGGAATATAAGCGCTGCCGGAGAAGGCTATTTCATAGGACTGGGTACCGTGCTTCTTGAAGAACAACAAGACCCGAGCCTTCTGGGCAACAGGACTGGCAGCAACTGCGATAGTGGCAATGTATTCGGTCTTTTGCTGACCATCGAATTCAACTGCAAAGTCCATGATCCGAGCACTGGAATTAGCAATGCCGGCAGATGCGATCCTTGCGAATTGGTATTGACGTGCTTTGTATTCGTGTGGTAGATGACTGAATTGGCTCAGTTCAACGTGGCCATTACCTTCCTCTTGTTCATCATCATCATCATAGCTATTATAGCCGAAGCTAATTTGTACCTTGTGGGCAGAAGTTTCCTGGGAAGCATACTCAACATCCAGTTTGGCGTGTTGAATCGTTTCATCGTACCTTGACGCGAGAAGGGCAGAGATAAGGTCGTTGCGTTTATACTGTTCGTACAGCCACATGCAATTTGCGAACTTTTCTTCCGAGGCGTAATGGACACGAAATGCCATACCGCTCTCTTTACCATAGGTGGCATTCCACTGAGTTTGCGGTTGTCCTTCGGCAGCGATTAACTTGGTATTCTGGTCATTAGCAATTGGCTCGAATTGTAAGATGTTGTGCTTAGCGGTATATGGCCAGCTGCTATAGTGGAATACCGTGTGGTCTTGGGCGTGTTCAAATGGTTGAAATTGGGCGTGTATTCGCCTGTCTTTAAGGTCCATTTTATACTGTGACTTGATTGGCAAGTCGATGTGCATGTTCTTATCGTAACCAGCAACGTAATGCTGGTGATCGAAGGTGGTGATGAAACCGATCCTGGCTTGCAACTTGCTGGAGACAACTGCGTGGATTTCAGCGTGTGCGCTGATGGTCTGCGGATACCGGATTACTTGACCGTTGCTTATTTGTGGTTCGGCAATAGCGCGGATCCTGCCTTCGAATTGGAACAAGGTGGGCGAGTCCAAGGTGTAGATGAATGGAAAGGCCGTTTCAGTTGGCAAGGCGATGCACAATTCCTGGCGATTGATGAACTTGGTGTAATTGATTTCTTCACCATCGCGAAGCGCCTCTTCGATTTCATGGAGGACTTGTGGTAGCAAATTGATGGTATGGTTATTGAAGGCGAAGTAACGAGTCATACCACCGGCCAATTGGACAAGGAAGTTACCCTCCAGTTGTTCGCGTTCTTCGTGCTCGATGTTCAACTTTTCAGCAATGTATTCGCTGGACCACGCTTGCTGCTTGGCTTGCTGGTATCCTTGTTGCTGCTGCTCTTGCTGCTTCTCATATCGGGCAGTTTGGCGTTGGAAGACGTTGGTGAGTTCATCAATACTGGATACCATCGCTTGGGCAATGATCAATTGACGACGAGATCCGCCCAGCCCAGCGCGCAACGCGTACTTGAAGCCCTTTGGTAAGTAGCTGTCATGGCTGCCGTAGGTTTGGTAGGTTTGTTTATAGTACAAGTTGAGTTCCTTGGAGACGTAGTCGCGGAGGTAATTGTGGCTGTAGTGAATGCCATAGTTATCTTTGGTCAGCAGTGGTTTTGCTGCACGAGCATTCACGCGACTGTAAAATAATGTATCAATATCAAGGTCAGTCCTCTATGATGAACAATCTTACAGTTCTGCGAATTCATCACCCTTCAATTGACTCGCAGACTCGATGGTAGACTTAACAGCAGCATTTACTTGTTGGTTGTTATCAGCATTAGTGTATTGGGCCATTCGTTGGAGCATTGAGGCTGGTGGACCAGTGCGAATCAATTGGTACACAGCCGCTACCCGGATTTCTTGCGCTTCCCCGGCATTCTGATAGATCTTGTACAAGACCGAGCGGGCAGTTTTTGGATGAATCTTGACGAACTTATCCAAGGCGATGACCATTTGAAGGCGTTGAAATTGTGAACATTGCGTCTTGCCTTCGAGGTATGGCTCAAAGACTTCCAGAATCTTCTGATGCGCGACGTTACCGAGCGCGCGAATGTAGACAAGAAGCTTATAACTATCAGCGTTGCGGATTGCTTGATGAAGTTCCTCACCCAAGTGCGGGACCAATTCTTCAGCGACGAATTCTTTACCGTGTTTAGTACGGAAGCTGCCAAAGCTGTGAACTGGATATTGGTTGCGCGAGGCGAGCTTATTTACGTAGACCCTGCGAGCAAGGCTAGCATAGCTCAGTATAGCGGTTTCATTAAGGACAGCATGGCGGTTAACATAATCTTCCTTGTAACACAACTCATAGAACACTCGCATGAATTCTTCGGTTGGTTGGCGCACTGAATTCGCAAAGTTGGCAATGACTTCGGCAGCTTCCTCGCGTCGGATCTGGTTCGCCTTTATCCATTCCTTGATGGTTAATAAAGCTGGACCAGTACCGGATTCGGCTATGGCATCACGATAAGCCTTCCAGGGACCATTACTTTCTTGAGTATAAAGTTTCTGCGTTACCTGCTCCATTTCCTTATTGTTCATGATACGAGCGACCGAACTCAGCATGACGAATTTAGCGAGGGTTTGTTCCTTTGGAATTTCTTGTGTATCCTGGATTTCCTTGCCAATTTGGCGAGCGAGCTTGGCAGCGATTTCAACAACATTAATCGTATCGGAGTAGTTGACGCTTTTGCCCTTATACCCAATATACAAAGGAAGGAATGGAGATTGTGGTGGTTGATTCAATGTGGGTGCTCCTTGGGTAAAATCCTCTTCCGATTCTACGGATTCTTCGCCGTGGTGTATAGAGCGAGGCTGACGATAGTGTCGGTGCAAATCTTCCTCCTCGGACGAGTACATATATTCATGAGGTTGACGTTGAGCACCCTGTCGGACTTCGTAGGTACCAGAGAATGGAGTATTGAAAGTATAAGTAAGAGAACCGAGCTTCTGGCCTTCTTGTGGATGTTCGTATTGTCCTTCGGTTGGTGCCATATCAGCGAGCGTTAGGTTGAGGTGGGACACAACCATGCCCTTTTGTTTACTGTTCAAGTTTGGACTCAAGATGACCTTGTTGGTCGAGCTAGCAGATTGAATGGTGTAGTGGCTCAAGTTGCCCGAGACAATCATGCGGCTGTATCCAGAACGGATGAAGAACTCTCCCATATGGTTGGTTATTGGTTCGAATGGGCCCGAAGCCCCGAAACCGAAATGGTAACCCAAACGTTCTTCACTGCGGCTGTAGTTCTTGGTCTTGACGATTTCAATGATTTCGCCGTCTTTTCGCAATTCCGGCATTGGGACGAGTTCTGGCTGAGCTTGCCAGACATATGTCGGCAACGTGGAGATATCGTACAAGGTTTCGTAGGTACCGGTAATTGTGTCTTCCATCGTCTTAAACACGGCAGAGTTGGAATCGGTTTCTGGGAGTTGGTTAAGATGGGCCTTAATGAGGTTTTCGCCTTGAATATCAAGTTGGACTTGGCTCACGATAGCCTTGATGATGTTGGCTTCCCAGTTAGCAACTGCACGGTCCACGATCAGATCGCGGATAACCCCCTTCCTGAGGACTATTTGGAATGGCTTTTGGCTGAATTCCAATTGCTTGTATTTCAAGTTGTGCTCGTCAATCTCACTCCTCCATCCTTCCGGAAGATTTGCATGGACTTGGCTGTATTGGACGTCGACGATTTTAGCCATTATGCTTTCACCATTTTCAGGACGGAGGAATAGTCTCGCCTTCAGTACAATACCGGAATACTGATTAGCAATGTCGTGCAAAGCCGTAAGGGTACGGCCATGCACTTTGTATTCGTACTCTATATTACTTTGCCAGCCATGGTGTGAAGATGCAACAAGGCTACCTAATAGGATGTAAGCAAGCAATAGATTAGAATATATTTCATCAGCGAATGCAATAGATTTGTTCCCAAAGGAATACTCACTAAGGGCACTCAATAACAATAGTGACCACATTTTGCTCTCGTGCCAAACAAAGGAGACTGGAGTCGTGGCATATAAGTTAAGCTTTTATACTTAAATCTACGATAATATACGATAATATCATAAAAATACAATATGTTCATATCAGCGGAATTACCATTTAAATAAAATAATATGCAGATGCAGCAACATATTAATTTGATTAGTTTGTTGCTAACGAAGTAAATACAACCAATGCAAAATTTTGGATTTATAAACAGAAGACTTCAGAATGAAGAATTGCGACTACATGGTTTCTTTAAAAATATCTGGATAGATATAATTTCAATATGCGGAGGAAAAGTTTACCGACCCCTAATGTAAAATTTGCACCAATTTAAAAAGTTACTGCCCAAGTGACGGACAAGCACAGGGACTACCAGACCCTGGGTATTTCCCGTGCTTCTCCGCCAATACGGTCCACACCCACTGCACCCCTCACACTACCCTATTAATAATTACTTACCTCATTTGGTGGAAATAGTGAATAATAAAATATATTCTTCTCTCGTGATAATATGCTGTATGACCCTGAAAGCATTGTTAATAGCATAATTTGAAACAAATTTGTTTTTATTGCCGTTAAATTGGCGGAGAGGTATTAATCTTTTTATTAGGGCTACAAGATTGTATTGAGGACGCACATCTACGCTTGCATAATTTTTATAACGCGTTTAAAGTGCTTGGTTATTTCAAACATTGTGCTTTGTGCGTGTAATATTCACAATGTCTGTTTAACAAGGTAAACAAGATAAAACTATAGCTTCTTGCTGCTTGCTTGTTTTGTAATTACGGGAGCAGGGTTTAAAAGGCTAAACTTGAAATTCTTACTAACCATCTGTCGCCTGAAATGTAAGTTTTCTTGCGGTCCTAGGAAACCCCGTTTGTAATTGGTATTATGCAGCATTTCTCTGATTGATGTTCTAATGCAGGGTCGGCCAACCCAAATGAACTCATTACTCCGCGGGACAAATACGGGGAATACCCGCGGATCTGCCACCGCAGGACTCCAGAATTCCCCAAGCTTATCCGATGTTGTTCTCTTAACCAGTTAAGTGTGTTTGACGACTATATCCGTCATGGAAGAATGGCAGAATTTTGTGTCATGACGGATATATCCGTCATGCGTAAAATTTAGTTGCAATTTGATATTAATATGTTATTAATATAAATTTTAATACGTTTAGAATGTTTAGGGGTCAGGAAAAATGAAATAAATACATGAAAATCGATAAAAAGAATAGATAAAAAATAGACAATTTGATTGGATTAGAAGCCCCCACTTAGGTTTCCGAGCATCTCTCATTAGCTCCTGGTACCTCCCAAGTCTCTAAAATCGATTTCAGCGCAACTTACTCTGTGTTTGACGACTATATCCGTCATCGCTTGATTATCGGGACACAACCTGGGAGGCACTTTGTAAAATAATCGACATAGTTAACTGGTTAAGGGAAAGCCCAGACTAACCCTGGCGGCGGATAAGCACGAGAAAACCCTGGTGATCTTTACTTACTACATCAGTGGTTCCAAACATTATTGGCATATCGCCCCCAGCCGGAACAAGTACGGGGAATACCCGTGGCTCCACCGCCAGGCTCTGGAATTCCCAGGGCTTGTTCGTTGCGCCATTTGTAGATGTTTGATTCATGGTCACCTATCCCGGACGGAGAGTGGCATGTAAAATCAATGGATAAGCACGGGGAAACCCATGGCCATGTCGAAATTAGAGAGTCCATCACCGCCCCCCTAAATCGGGTCGGGTATTCCCCTTCTTTGTTCGTTCCGCGGGCCTTAGGTTGGCCGTTCCTGTTCTAATGTATAAATATGTAAATTGTCAATCGCTTAGGTGAACTTATCTATAAATGGAGAAAACTATGCTTGTAGCAAGCAAAAGTAGGTGTATGAAGGGACCAATTTCAGTTTTTCCTGATTTGGTCATTTTGTACTTTAGGAGTCTAACAAAATGCTTTGATTTATTTGCCGTAACTCACGTATCTACGTAAATGATGGACGCATGTTTCGATTCCACTTGAAATGCATTATCAAAAATGATTTTATCACCTCTTTGGATGGATGGTAAGGCATTCCTATTGCAGCAGATTGATGTATCTCCAGGCCAACAATTTCGTGCCGTTTGATGGCATGTGGGGATAATGGAATGATATAAATGTGCGTCGCGACGCCGATATTCGCACTCGTCTCATCGTCGAATATGTATTTCATCTCTTAATCATTGGCCTGATCAAACTAATCGAAATGTATCGGAACGTGTAGCAGGAGCGAGGGAATTGAGATTGCACCCGTTTCCCATTGCATCCCGAATCAAAACCAGCAGTTCCAAGAGGTATTGCGGTGGTATATCAGTATGGATCTTTCGGTGGAGGATTACAACGACACGGACTTTGCTTCCGGTGACTACGACATGGACGCATCGCATTCGCTCTTCAATTGGACCGAATTGGCGCCCATCGTTCTGTGCTACGGCATCACGTTCTGCTTCGGAACCGTTGGCAATGTCCTCATCGTCTACGCAACCTACCGCTACCGACGCATTCAAAGTGTCACCAACGTCTTTCTGGCAAGTTTGGCGATTGCCGACCTTCTTCTTATCGTTGTTTGCATCCCGTTAAAGGTGAGTATAAAGCTGTGTGAAGCAACTTGAAAAGTTAATGGCGCTTATCAATAAAATTTGATGGCGAAGTATATGTTTACGCAAAATTTCAGAGACCTCCATATGTCTGATAAGCAAGTGAGGATTTTGCTCTTTTTATTTATTTGCCTCTTGCCTTCGATGATTGACGAGTATTTTTAGCCGCAGCAAAAACATTCGAGTCTTGACGAAATGAGCGAAGAGCAAATTTCAGAGGACACCGAAACGGTGCTAGACGCCGATATTGTTTGGATGAATATTGCAAAAAAATGTAAATAGAATCGTATTGATGGATGTATCAACCGCGTTCGCTTCTACTGAAGGCGCTTTAAGTGCTCGCGATGAGCTTTGCTTATTTTGCGAACCGCAATTACGCCTGAATTATGACGCCTGGAGCTTTTACTATCATTGATAGCGATTGCTTAATTTCCACTCGGGAACTTTATTGATTGCGTTTCAATCTGTTGATTCTAGGTGGCAAAATTGTTTTCGTATACTTGGGAAGCAGGCTGGTTTCTCTGCAAAGCAACGCATTACATTCAGAGTGTTTCAATCATTTGCAGCGTCTTAACACTCACTGCAATTAGCATTGAACGGTATTATTGTCAAATTTTAACTTCTACAATACTTTTCGTTTTTTATGGTTTATAATCAAGGCCGGCTCTATGTGGAAGCTATCGATGCGTTGCATCGGAGCGCTCCTGGGTAGGGCGCCATCAGTAGCTTAGCGTGGGGGGTGCGGTGGGTGTGGTCCGCACCCGGCGGCACATTTAGAGGGCGGCAAAATGTTGATAATTGGTATGATATATTTCATAGGTGCAACGTGCCAGATCCCGTACTCGTAGACCAGTGATTCCCTAAGTGGTTGATATCGACCCAAACGAAACAAGAAATTGGGGTCTAGGAGATGCGAATAGGGGTTTACGATCAGTAAAGCCAATGACAGTTCATGGGTGGAACGTGTCACATCCCCTACTTGTAGGCTAGGGAATACCCTAGGTCCCATCACTCGAAGATAGGGGTCTACGATAACAAAACAAGAAATGGGGGTCTAGGAGATGCGAATAGGGGTTTACGTATCAGTAAAGCCAATGACAGTTCATGGGGGGAACGTGCCATATCCCGTACTTGTAGGCTAGGGCAGTGTTTCTTAAACTGTGGGTCGCGACCCCATTTGGGGCCGCGGTGCCAAATTTTGGGGTCGCGAAGGTTTCTCGATTGCGATGAATATATCTGTCTGTATGTAAGATTGTAAAGATTTGTTTCCTAATAAGCTCCATTTTATAATCATTAATAATAATACTAAAAATAGAATCACAAATTAGTATTTCAAATTTTTATATTTAACACCTGGGGTCGCGAAATAATTATGGATATTAAAGGGGGTCGCGAAGCAATCGTGGATCATAAATGGGGTCGCCATGGAAAAAAGTTTAAGAAACACTGGGCTAGGGGATACCCTAGGTCTCATCACTCGAAGATAGCGGTCTACGACAACGAAACAAGAAATGGGGGTCTAGGAGATGTGAATAGGGGTTTACGTCTCAGTAAAGCCAATGACAGTTCATGGTTGGAACATGTCACATCCCCTACTTGTAGGCTAGGGAATACCCTAGGTCCCATCACTCGAAGATAGGTATTCTCCGCCATTTGGGCATAAATACTGTCAATTATGGTTCTACAAGTAGTAATAGAGATAACTTTTAGGAATTGGTGCAAATTTTAGATGGAAATGACATATTTAGGGGGCGGCAATATTTTTCTCCGCACCGGGTGGCAGATAACCACGCTACGCCACTGGGCGCCTTAAGTTGGAAGCATACTAAGCCATAATGCAACGGACAAGCACAGGAAAGACCCATCATCTGGTGATGGTATCTCGGGTATTTCCCATGCTTGTCCACTGCGTCATAGAACATCATAATGAAATCATTTTATTAAATTTTGCTTCTTTGATGGGGTCACTGCTGGAGCCGGCACTGTTTATCATTCTTGTTGTCTCTTTCGTTGATATCTTAGTTGAAAACGATGAGAAAATATGTCGATCTCCAATTTATTCAATATATAGATGTTAGAAACCATCCGGTTTCGGCCCAAAGGCCATCATCAGAGTATAAGCCAATAGCTAAACCACCGAACATATTGCGAAAAAATCGAAAATACAAAATTTTTGCTGCAGTATCTTTTTCTAGTGTGTGACTCTTTGCACTAATTTTGTATTTTCGATTTTTTCGCAATATGTTCGGTGGTTTAGCTGTGGGTATAGGAATTTAGGTTTGATAAAGACTTTATTGGAAACAGAGAAAAGAATTGGAAACGATGTTGTTTGTTGTGAGCTCTTTTTTATGTAAACAATCAAAGCCTCCTAACGTAAAAACCAAATCGTCAGGCGGTACTGGAAAACAAAATAACAACGCCACATCACCTCCCTTCCTAATTTGGAAAAATAAAATCGTCAACATCTGTAGCAAATCTAACTTTCTTAATCTTTTTTTTTGAAAATTTAAACTCTCCGTTGGCACCGACAAGACGGATGCCTTGTATCGGGGTCACCAATTGTGGGTATAGGAATTTAGGTTTGATAAAGACTTTATTGGAAACAGAGAAAAGAATTGGAAACGATGTTGTTTGTTGTGAGACCGAGAACCGACTGACTGTGACTGAATCTAATTGATTTTAAAACAACTCTGACTCTTTTTTATGTAAACAATCAAAGCCTCCTAACGTAAAAACCAAATCGTCAGGAGGTACTGGAAAAGAAAATAACAACGCCACATAGCTATTGGCTTATACCCTGATGATGGCCTTTGGGCCGAAACCGGTATTTTCTCATCGTTTTCATCTCTACGTACTCCAAATCATCGCAGTTCGCATATCTTTTTGATATCTTAGTTGTTTTATTGCATGACAATGTTTAGCTTTCTAACTTTTAGCTACTATGCCATCGTGCATCCTATGAGAGCCAGATACATCTGTACGATAAGCCAAGCTCGTCGCGTGATACTCATCACATGGTTCCTTGCCTTCGTGCTCGCAATTCCATCAACATTCATTCAGGTACACGGAGGCGAGCAAGACGACAACGTGCTGAATGCCTTTTGTAGATTCTAAGACGCGTCGGGACCAACGTTGAGGCGTACTACTGCACGCGCCATTGGGAGAACATCCACATGTGGCGTTATCATGAAATCTATCTGCTTATCATCGTATTCATCGTTCCCTTCTCGATAATGAGCGTCGCGTATGCGCTCATCTGCTGGGAGGTCTGGAATGTGATGGAGCGTCGGAACGTGATGACCAGCAGGCATGCGTTAGCATTTCTCGTCTGCTCCTTATGGTTCTGTCCTATTGACATTCATTGAATGCTGTAGCTTGAATCGCAAACATATCCATCAAGAGTCCATTGATGTAATGCCGGTCCAGGACTCTGCTGCTGCACAGAATGCAACAACTCCTCCGGTTCGCGCTCGCGACGACACCAAAACTATGAAGCAGGTCATCTGCATGCTGGTGGTAATTGTCCTCGTGTTCGCCATTTGCTGGACGCCCTATTTGGTCGATCAAGTTTTCACCGCATACGAGATCCTGCCAACGATTCGCGGCGGTATCTTCAAGCACATGGCCACTGCTTTTCATTTGATGGCTTATTTTAATAGGTGAATCAATTACGCTCAATGATATATCTGTCCAATTGTCGCTAATTGAAAATCAATTGCAGCTGCATTAATCCAGTGATTTATGGCTTCATGTCCAAGAACTTTCGCGATGGGTTTCGATCCGTACTCTGTTGCTACAAAGAAGACAATACCGGGTATAATACGCGAATTACCAGTATCAGGATGATTTCTAGAACCGGCTCTCAGACAAGAAATACCATCATACGATAAAGATTTCCTAACAGTATTTAACAGGCGAGATCAGTGATTCCCAAAGTGGTCGATATCATGCAGGGGTCCACGACAACGAGACAAGAAATTGGGGGCCTACAAGATATGAATAGGAGTCTACATTAGAGTAAAGCGAATGACAGTTCATGAGTGGAATGTGCCATATCCCGCATATCCCGTATCCGCAAGCAGTGCTGGCGGACAAGAACGGGGAATATCCCGGGTCCCGTCACTCGAAGATGAGTATTCCCCGTGCTTGCCCGCCGCATTCTAACTGAACGCATCGAATAAATAAGAGGTATATGAAAACTAACAACATCGGTAAGGAGTCTACGAGAAAAAAAAGTTGGAAAACACTGGGCTAGAATAAATAATGGTTTTTTTTAGTGTGCTAGGTCAGTGGTCGGCAAACTCGTCATCCAAAAGAGCCAAATTTATGCAAACCCAAAATTAAAGTATATTCAAAGAGCCATGTTTTTCAGAGACTCGATTAATTATAATATGGCGGGAAAAGCAGAGTTTAACCTCAATTAAGAGTGTGACTAGCATATGTTGTATTTTTGCATTCCCTTGTCGTTTTATCATTTTCTCCCTTAACAAAGCGCTGCCTCAACAGTTTCCCCAAGCACTGCGGCCTAAAAGACCTATTGTACTATGACCCATGTTCAAAAGCCAAGAGGGCTCTCTGAAATTTCCCTGAGGAAAGCCAGGAGATCTCTTGGCGGCACCGCGGAGGTTTCCGAGGGTGTCAAAAATTTTCTCTTCCATAACTTGCCGTGTGTGAGAATGCGTCTCACAGGTGCATAGTATGTGGAGTGCATCTTCCTGCTCCAGACTGTTGAATATTTGTATGTGAAACGGCCTCGCCGCGACAAATATGTCAAATTGTAAAGGTGCTCCCCACCTAAGTAAG
>JAOEHK010001592.1:0-15727 GCA_025447835.1 Labidoglobus nevermanni
GACCCCGATTTAGCGAATAACTCCGATATAACGAATTTTTCACGTCGGTCCCTTGAAATTCGTTATATCGGGGTTTTTCTGTATATATATTATTTTCCATGCGCAAAATACCTAGTGCGGAAGTGCCCTGTGCGCAAGATGTTTGTGCGGAATATGTGTCAAGTGCGGACCAGTCCGGGAACCGCATCATTCGCCTGTCAATGGCGGCGCCCGCTTTTGTTTCGGGGTTGCGCGCGCCCCGGACGTAATCCGGCCGGCTTAGAGCTCCGCGCGCTCTCTCGCCGCCGCCGCTAATCCCGGCCGGCGTAATCCAGGCCGAGTTGACCAGCGTCTTAACTCCGGCTCGCTCATATTGCCTTCCGGCCCGCTTTGTTCCGCTCGCCGTCTGATCAATAATGCAGCCTTATAAATAATGGCGCGCGCGTAATAAGCGGCCGCTGGCCGCCGTGTCGCCCGGTGGGCGATCTCAAGATTGGAAACCGCCGGGTGGGGGGGTGGCGCGGGGGAGGCGGATCACGTCGGCGACTGTTTAGCGGATGACGGAGCAGCAAAGCGTCTTACGCCCTACACGCCGGCTTACGTCTATCCAGATTCTTATTAGCCTAAGTCTTGTTAGTCCAAAGTTTTAATTCGCGGGGGGAGCGCGCGCGCGCGCCAAACTTGCGCGCCCGCAACCCTGTTTACAATCACCCACCTACCCTTCCCGCCGCGCCGCTCTAATGCGATTTCACGCCGGATTTGCGATCGGGACTTTCGGCAACTCTCCGACGAAGACGCGACCAAGTTCCTCATCATCATCGTCGTCGTCGGCGCACCTTTCGCCCTCGCTTTTTTCCGCTTCATTACCGATCACCTGGCGTCGCCCCTCATTACGGCCGAGATTAAAAAGCGGAGCGCGCCTTTGATGCGAAGCCGTAGCGACGCTAAGACTGGCGGGACGCGGAGGGTGGGGGGGTGGTTGCCGCCTAATCCGGCGCTAATCCGCAGATGCGGATGCGGCGGCCATTGGCGTCGCTATCAGCGCATGCCAGCGCGCCGTTATCTCGCGATCAATCATCCGGGCGCGCATTCATTTGAATCGAGGGTGCGCCTAATCCGTAATCCGCTCGCCGCCGGATTATCCATCAACTCACCCAGCGGCTTGACGGCGGCCGTCTCGAACTCCTCCTTGACGGACGGCGGCGTGGCGAGCGGACTGCGATGCTCCTGGAGCGGCGGCGGCGGCGGCGAGCTGCGCTCCGGAGATGAGCCGCCACCTGGTGCTGCTGCTGCTGTCGCCGGGGTTGGCGTCGGCGTCGGCGGCGTGCCCTGCTCGCTCTTGCATCCGCGCGCCGTCAACGCGAGCGCCTGACTCTGCAATCATCATCGGATCACCAATTGCCGCTGATCTGGGTTAAGTGGGGTCAACCAGCTGCCGAATTCCTAGGCGGCCGGCAGCGCCATCTGCGCGACGCATCGCTAATCCGCTGATAGCGAGCGCGGCTCCAAGGGCAAGCTCGGATTAGCGCGCTCATCTTCTCGCCCGACCATTTATTGCGCCCGCCTGCGCCGCGCCATAAACGATGCCCAATTCCAGATAAAAATTGCAGGTAAGCCTGCTGCGGCCGCGTTTATTGCTCCACGGTCAGTTTCGGAAAGTCGGCGAGAGTGTCGTAAAAGACGCGCGATGGCATTAGGCGGGCAGGTCGGTCTTGGGCCCAGCCGGCGTCTTTGGGCGGACGAGTTTCTCAGCGGCTGCGACGGCTAAAAAATCCGTCATGCCATCAGGAGCTGGCTGGCTGTCTCCTTCTCTCTCCTTCTCTCACTCTCTCTGGCTCTGGCTCTTCTTCGGCGCGCACGTGTGCGGGAGGCGAAAACAAATCACGGCGGATCGATAATTGGTGCGTTAATTTGTTGATTCGCGGCAACATCGAAGGTTGGCAATTTCGCCAATTGCACTCGCTGCGACGCAATTACGCAATTAGACGCGACACAGATCGCCGAGATCGCGATCAATTACGGCCGGAGGCGCATTCGGCCTAATTGCGCGCACGCGCGATAATGAGCCGACTCAAGGGCGCAAAACGCGACGACCACCACCCGAGCAGAGCGCCATCTTGCCAGCGAATCGCGCGCGCGTAATTTGTTGACTTTTTGCCGCGTTGTCGCACGATTACGCAATTATCTCGAAATTAGCATAAAATTAATGCTCGCTTTGCCAAATTATCTCCGATTTTTCGCCGTTTTTCCATTGCGCACACGTCACATTCGAGTGCAATTATCTCCTGCACCAACGTCAATCGCAAATTGCGGCCAATTAACACAATGCGAACGGGGTTGATTGTCGCGGCGAGGCGAGCCGAGTCGAGCCGAGCCGAGACGAGCGCCATCGGATCGGATGATCCCAGATTACGCCGATCCCGGATGAGATTAAGTGGAGCGCATTTCGATGACGCATGCGCCACCCTCTGCCCCTGTCTTACTTGCGCTCCGGCGAGGTCGGCCAGCGGGCTGCTGCTGGGCTTGGTGTTGGCGGCCACCCACGCCTCGGCGAACGTCTCCATCGCACTCTGAAAGTCCATCGTCATGGGCGCACTGGGTCGGGGTGCGGCGGTCACATCGCACGTTGGCGGCGGCGGCAGGACGAGTGCGCTCACGACAGCGGCCCGCATTCGACTGACTGGAGCGCCACTCGGCACGCGGATCGCAATCGGAAGCGGCGCGGCGGGGGCGGGGGCGGGGGCGGCGGCGGCGGCGGCGGCGGCGCGGTTGCAGCGCCCCTGATAAGGGCGGTGGTGTGCTTGCGCGACTCGCGTTTGCATTTTTACCGACTCGCGCTCGCGAACTCGTCCTGCCCACTAGCCAACCAGATTTTCCCCGCAATCCTGCGCTCGTCCTCGTCGGCGCCGCAATTATCCATCCCCCGGTGTTTGGCAGTGCCAGATGGATCGACTTGACCTGCATTCCGCAGGCGGATTTGGCGGCGGGCGCCGTCTTCGGCGGCGTCGCGACGCCACTTGGTGCGGAGGCGGAGTTGGCCGCCGCTGATAGGCGGTGCTCGCGTGCTGATAACGACCATGCGCCTTATTCGTATGCATCCCGGCCGGCCGCGTCGCCATCGATGCCAATCGCGTGCGCGCCGCGCTGAAGGGTGAGGTTGGGTGCGCCGCGCGATTAGGCAACGCATCCAGCGGACGCAGAAGATGCTGGAGGACGAGAAGAATGCGGCGAGAGCAGGCGAATGACGGCGTAAGCGGATTATCCGAAAGTCTATCGCGTTTACCTGCGCGCCCCGGCCCAGGCTAGCCCGTCCATCAAGCATTAATGACCGCAGCGGCCGCCTAAGACAAGGCGCGTCCGCGCGCGCTCCCAAGACGCCCGAAAAACAACTTGTTCTTCGCCGCCGCCACCCCCCACGCCACCCCTCGCACTCCGCAGTAATCCGCAAAAGTTTGCAGCGGCTTCTTGCTGCTGCTGCTGCCGGCTGGAGATCATTTCTTGTGGATTAGACGCTCGATTGCCCACTTTTCACTCGCCAATTTGTGCGCGTTCATCATCAATTGCCAATTATCACGTGAACCAATTACGAAAACAACGAAATTAATCATCAAATTATTCACTACATATTGCCAACCTTGAGGACGTTCCCAATCCCGATTTAGCTCCGGCGTCGATCGATATTTCAATGGCGTTTTTCATGAAACAAGTTGCTTTTATTGCTGTAACTTTCGAACCAAGAGGTTTTTGGCATTTTTCTTTGCTTCCGTATTGTCTCGGTAGTACACCGAACATAGCGAGTACTTTATTTCGAATTATTTTTATTTAAGGCAGAGATTCAAAACATACAGATATATTTTTCAGGCGGAATCAAAATGTTCACGATGTTGTCATTTCACTAAATACTTCCAATCTTGACATTTTTCGGATATCTATTTGGCCCCGACGTCGATCGATATTTCAGTGCCGTTTCTCATGCAATATGTTGGTTTTGTTGCTGTAACTTTCGAACTATGAGGTTTTTCACATTTTTCTTTGCTTCCACATTATCCTAGAAGTACGCGGAACATACCCAGGACTTAATTTCGTTCAAATTATTTCTATTTAAGGCGGAGATTCAAAACATACAGATTTATTCCTAAATATTTAGCAGCAAACAAAATGTTCACGATGTTATCATTTCACTAAATACTTCCAATCTTGACATTTGTCCAATCCCGATTTGACCCCGACGTCAATCGATATTTCAATGCCGATTCTCAAGCAAGGTTTTATTGCCGTAACTTTCGAACCATGAGGTTCTTCACATTTTTCCTTCCTTCCAGATTATCCCAGGAGTACTTGGAACATGCCGAGTTCTCGATTTAGCTCTGACGTCGATCGATATTTCAGTGCCGTTTCTACTGCAAGATGTTGGTTTTATTGCTATAACATTCGAACCATTATGTTTTTCGCATATTCCTTTGCTTCTACATTGTCCTAGAAGTACACGAAACATACACAGGACTTCATTTCTTTCAAATTATTTCTATTCGAGGCAGAGATTCAAAACATACAGATTTATTTTTAGATATTTAGCCGCAATCAGAATGATCACGATGTTATCATTTCCCTGAATACTTCGAACCTTGAGATTTGTCCAATCTCGATTTAGCCCTGACGTCGATCGATATTCCAGTGCCGTTTCTCATGCAAGAAATTGGTTTTATTGCTGTAACTTTCGACCCATGAGGTTTTTCAGATTTTTCTTTCTTTCCAGATTGTCCCAGGAGTACTTGGAACATGCCGAGTTCTCGATTTAGCTCTGACGTCGATCGATATTTCAGTGCCGTTTCTAATGCAAGATGTTGGTTTTATTGCTATAACATTCGAACCATTATGTTTTTCGCATATTCCTTTGCTTCTACATTGTCCTAGAAGTACACGAAACATACACAGGACTTCATTTCTTTCAAATTATTTCTATTCGAGGCAGAGATTCAAAACATACAGATTTATTTTTAGATATTTAGCCGCAATCAGAATGATCACGATGTTATCATTTCCCTGAATACTTCGAACCTTGAGATTTGTCCAATCTCGATTTAGCCCTGACGTCGATCGATATTCCAGTGCCGTTTCTCATGCAAGAAATTGGTTTTATTGCTGTAACTTTCGACCCATGAGGTTTTTCAGATTTTTCTTTCCTTCCAGATTGTCCCAGGAGTACTTGAAACATGTCGAGTACTTCATTTCGATCGAATTATTTGTATTTGAGGCAGAGATTCAAAACATACAAATTTCTATTTGTGTAGTTAGACGCATTGTGTGGCATTGTAAGCCATTTCGTGCCCTTAATGAGCAAGTTGACCAATTATAAGATGGCAATGGGCGCAATGAAAGCTGGAAGATGCAAATGAATGCAAATTCATCACGTGTGGAATAAATCATCGAGTGGCCACAATCAAACGCGTTTGTTTTTGCCGCGCATTTGACTTTCTTTGATAATTGCGGCGATAAATTAGCCGCATTGCGCAATCGTCGCATTTCTTGCGCTAATTTACGAGTGCGCCGATATCTCTCATTTGCATCTCGCTGATTGCATAACGCGAGTGCGCACGCGCCAAATTGCAATGTCGGCGTAATTGGCCTGTGATCGCCCTTGTCGCAGCCGGGGGTGCGGAACGCCGCGGAGCAGCGAAACTAGGTGAGAATCCGGCCTCCACGCTGGGGATTCTCCGGCCGCTCGGAATGCGATTTACGCATAATTTGCGGCAGGTAGACGCAGCAACCCTCGGCAGGTACCCCAACCGAAGACGGATGCCGAGACGACTCAAGATCCGTCCGCATTGTGGATGATCGTAAAGCATGCCGGGCGAGCGCAATAAATTGCACCATAAAATGACAATTAATAAGTGGGCCTTGCACATTTCTGGCGTTCGGGGAAGCTGCCACTCGGGGCGAACGTCGGCGTCGCGCTAGGGGCGCGGGCGGCGGCAGCGCAACCCTTCTTAAAATCCATTAGCCTACCAATAATAATGTCCGAGGCATCACAAAGAGCGATCGGGGGCGGCAGGGGGCGGCAGGGCGCTAAGAGCGCCGTGCAACAATTAGCAGGGCTAAGTATATTACGCGTCCTACTTATGCCTTGTTGGCATTAAGAGATGGAACTCAATTTATTAGTCAGGGATGAAGGGACTCGTCCTAATGGCGTCCCTCGCAGCCGAACATCTTACAGGTTTCCGCAGCAGGGTGAGCAGGGCTAATTACGCATCGATGCGATTGATTTGTTATTGGCCAATTACCGCCAATTAGCGGCGATTTTAATTACTCTATTATTAGTTGTGTGTCGCGATGATAGATGGCAGCACTTGTTGCCAATCGCATGAAAGGGCTGCGCGCCAGCTCAGCGATGATCTTAGGATGCAAGAAAAGGTAGCAACCTCAACGTAGGGCGATCGTCAAGCCGTCTGGAAAGTGAGGTTAGAAATACTTCAATTTGAGCGGCGATTTTAATTACTCGATTATTAAGTAGTGTGTCGCGATGATAGATGGCAGCACTTGTTGCCAATCGCATGAAAGGGTTGCGCGCCAGCTCAGCGATGATCTTAAGATGCAAGAAATGGGAGCAACCTCAACGTAGGGCGATCATCAAGCCGTCTGGAAAGTGAGGTTAGAAATATTTCAATTGGAGCGGTGGAAAGGGTAGCGAAACAAAGGACGCGCACCAGCGGCGAGAAAGCGGGGCGCGCGGCAAAGGATTGCGCGCATTAATTTTATTGCGGCGCACGGCGCGCGTCCTCCGCACCCCTCCGGCGTGCGCGCGGGGGTGTGGGGGCGCAATTGCGGCGTGATCGTGCATCCGATGCAATCGCGCAAACACAGATGTGGCGCAGCGCGGTAATTGAATGGCGAAGACGCAGAAGACGTCCTCGTCGGCTCGGCGCGAGGGGGGTGGGGGGGGGGGGGGGGGGATGCTTCCACAAATCATCGGCAACGATTTCGCAAAGCCACTCGCGCTCGCCTCATCGACTGGTCGCATATTCGCTCGGCGCGATATTTATTGAAATGTGCGCCGATTTCGCGGGCGCGCGTGGCGCCATCTGGCGCATTGCGCCGCCTCACATTATCCTCCGGCGGCGGCTGCCATCGCGGGTAAGTTATTGCGATCGGGCGGCATTACGCAACAACTCGCGACGATCGGAGGGCGCACGCGCGCAGGGTTGGCCGGCCGATAAGAGGACAGCGGGCGATAAGACGCTGATGTGTCGGTTTCCGCATGCGAGCGCGCCGGAAATGGAAAAATAAAGCGACACTGGCGAGCGTCTTGCCGATGCGCCGTAAGTAGCTGTCTGTCGCCGGCGAGGGGTGAGATGGCGGGGGCGGCAGACTCGCGTTCGATATCGATTTATTCATTGTCAGGTGTGGACGGGGGGGCGGGCGACTCGTAACTTCAAAGCGCGCGCGTCCTAAATAATCACTGATAAACTTTCGCAGCGTCTCGCCACCCCCTTCCGCCCCCCACCACCACCGCGCGCTTCTTTTCAGCGCGCAAACGGCGCGATTCTTTGATAAAACTAATTGCTAATATTCAGTTGGCTGCACTTTGATATCGCCCGCCGCCGCTTTTTAATTCGCCGCACTTCGATCCGATTTGCGCGAAAAGTGCCCCCCACCCGCTGCCTCTGCCGGGGCGGCTAATGATTCCACAATTTGGCAGCAGGGGTGAGGAGCTGGAGCACCTTGTGTGCATATGGGGGGCGGCATAATGCGCGTATCGATCGCGCTAAGACGCGTCTAAGGTGAGCAGCAGCGGCATCATATGCGATGCACTCGCCGCCCCCGCCGCCACCCCCGCCGGCGAACTACTCGTATTAAGGAAGCTCGCGAGCGCCGGCAATTAAATAATCCCTTCAAAGCGAGCGAGCGCCTTCTGGGAATTGGCAGTATGCAGGTTGCTTGCCGGCAATTGGGCAGCCGACTTCCGGATCGCCGCGGGGGCCGGAAAAGTGGCGCGATAAGAAGAAGTATATCATAAATGCAAATATGCGGCGGCGATAATCTGCATCGGCGCGCATAAACTGCCCATATATTTCCGGTATCGGTATCGGGCGGCGGCGGCGGACAGACGCTTGATTTAGTGGTGGTGGTGGTGGTGGTGGCGGCGGCCAATTTTCCGCCTCCGCGGAGAAACAAAGTCGCCTTCATTAATCGTGGAGCCGGATTCCTTGGCGGCGAGCGGCACAATGGACAGGACAAAAGGACGCGATGTTTGTGCATTTCTTTCGGTCGCCTGCGCCCGGCGGCGGCGGCAAGGGGTGGCAGGGGGTGGCAATGCTTAGCGATGCGGGCGATTTATAGCATTTGCCGCCGCCGCGACTGCGACTTACGCCGGCGACGCGAATTCTAAGCCATTCGGAGGGCTTAAAAGTTAATGCATACGAAAAATAACCCGAAGATGCAATTGCGAGGGCGCTGCGAGCGCGTATTTCTTTAAATTCATTTATTTTGCGCGTCGCCGAGATTTGGACAACGGGCTCGAAGGATTAAAAGGTCGTTTGCGTTGCGACAGCTTTACTGCTTTCTAATATTCGGCCGTAAATAACGGCGCCGCCGCCGCCCCCGATTGTCATGCAAAACGGGCGCCGCAATCATCACCTGTTCGCCGCTCTTATCGTTCATCCCCGTTCGAGGACGCGCCAGTGATGAAGACGAACGAGTTGCCGGAAAAATGCGCGCGTCCTCAGAGGGCGCAAATGAATGTAAAGTTGATGATGTCGCGCCGGGTAATCACATCTTAAGCCTCGCCGCTGAACCACTCAGGCGGACGGCGTTGCGGGGCGGAAATAAATATTAATTAGTGTTCGATCCGCGCGCAGGACCCATCTGCATGCGCTAATCTGCTTGCGGCCGCCGCCGCCGCCGCCGCCGCTTTAAGATCGGCGAACAAGGTAAGATCATGCTAATGCATTTACGGTGCTCGCGCCGCCGCCCCCGCCGGCATTAATTCGCCGTCTTGCGCCTAATATGCGAAAACACATTTGCCACGCCGGGCGGTAAGGTTAGGTGCCGCCGCCGCCGCCCCCAGTAATCCAATCAGCCGGCGCGATCAAAAGAAATCGCGGGCAAACAGCGGCGGCCAATATTGACGGATGTGGGCAAATATCGGGCGCACCACTTCCGCAAAGTGGCCACGTGTGTCACGTGGCGAGCTTCAAAGCGCGCTTGCAGCCAATTACCGGATACAGTAGAAGCTCCTCATTCGCGAATCTAGCGAATACGGAATAGCATTTCGCATAGGTTTCAAAAAACCCGAATACGGAGCGGTTGTGTGTTTAAATGGGAGGCGGAACAAATTTCCGCGAATATGGAATGGTTTGTAAGGACTTGTGTATAGATTCTAAGGCGATGCGTTCAGTTTCCCAAAATATGTTTGTGTTGTCTACCAATAGGGTTCCATGACATAATCGGCATAATCCCATATGACATAATCACATAGGAACAAAATCACATAAAGACAAAATAACATGTGCCAAAATCACATCTCAATGTCTCAATATCTCAATAAAATCACATATTAGGATTTTTTAAATTAAACTTATGTAAAAGTATCTAATTTCACGACATTGGAGACATTCTTAGTTGCATATTTATCGAATAGGTATGAACTTTCTTTAAGTTTATATTACCTTCTTCATTAAAACGAAAGAAAAATATTGCAAACAAGTTCAAATGATTTACAAATCACAAAAGCAGCAATCAGTGATTCAAATGATTTTTTATTCTCAAAAATTTCCTATAATACAATACATTATCAGTAACCTATTACGAAAAAGATTTAATGTCGATACAGCATATACATGAAACATTAAAAAATATTAATAAAGATGACTAATGGTACGTAAAAAATTCATACGCTCATTGGCATTATAGCCTTGAACAATGTTTGAAATATTTAAGACGGCCAGGGATTCGCTGACCAGCGGTATGTTGTAAATATATTGTGTGGTGAAAGGATTCTATCTAGAAATGTCCAAACAGTTGGATGAGAGCATAGAAAAAGTGATTAGAGCCCGTAATGCCATCCTTCGATACAATTTCTAGTCCTTGCAATATATTCAGCTGCAGATTGCTTATGGTTTCAAGTTGAATACTGAATAATGGCTCATTGTTTTCATAAGAACCTATTTTATTTAAAGCAAATGGGTCTGAACTTAATTTTTAAAAAGTACAAATATGTGATTTTGTGTCAACGTGATTTTGGCACATGTGATTTCGTCCGATGTGATTATGTCTTATGTTATTTTGTCCAGACACCTACCTAATTGCTTAGATCAGTAATTCTCAACCTTTTTTTGTTGTGGCACATATTTAGCGATTACAAAATTTGGCGGCACACAAAGAAAAAGATAAAAATTCTTTATTTTCTACAACACACTGCGTAAATAGTTTATGACAAAAATTTTAAATATACGAAATAAACTAATATATACTACAGTAATAACAAAACGTTTATTAAGGGATTAACTACATGTTAATAATAAAAATATTTTTAATGCGAATTTTGAGCTTGATGTTATCTGATAATTTCATTTATATTTGGTCGTAAAAATTCTACTCTCATATCGTCTTCTACATTTAACAATCTTGATCTTTTTTGTTTTAATATTGACTAGTGCTGAAAATCCGAATTCACACAAATAAGATGTGGAAAATTGTAATAATATGTTTAAAGCTTTTTTGGCCATCATTGGATAATCGCATCTGACGTTAATCCAAAATGAATTAATTTATGTAGTAGGATATCTATTCTACGACAATTATATTTGCAAAATTTGGCGGCGCACAGAAGTGCCGCGGCACAGTGGTTGAGAATCACTGGCTTAGATAATGATTTCAAAAATTAGTGATTTTCTCCTGTCTTGATTTTTTCACAAACTTATACTCAATTTCGTAGTCATTTACGGCATTCAATAACTTCCATTTAAAAATCACACTTCTTTCGGTAGATGGATCATTTCAAATAAAGAATTGATAAACATCATTTACCCTCCATAGTCGGTAATCAAGTGGATTTGAGAAAACTTTGCTTAGAAATGGCTCTTTCTTCTAGGACACGGTGCAAATTCTTAAATATATTTTGTATCTATATAATGTGTTAGAAATAATGATCGCATCATAATAACTCAAACGTGGCTGAGAAAATCAGCGAGACATTCATTTGGGATTTGCAGCATTTGCGGATTCGATCCGCGAATAATGAAACTTTCAGCACGCAAATAGCGACTCCGCGAATCGTGAACCGCGAATAAGGAGCTCCTCCTGTAATTCGTTTTCGGCGCGCAAAGTGGTAATCTGCTAATTAATGCTGCACGCGGCTAATTGGCCATCGATTGCCATAAAATGCCCGCCCCGCTTCATTACGCGCACATCCGGAAATTCGCAATCACGTCTTATCATCGTAAATTTCGGCCAAGACTTACCGGCCCGGCGGCGGCGGCGGATTCTTAACGAAGCCCATATTTTCCATTACGTGCGAGGATTAGGTGCGCGTACGTGCTCAGATGCCCTCCCGCCCCACTGCCAACCGATCCGGCCGCCATTACGCGCACTTAACCTTATCAGCGAGCGCGGCGACGAATTAAAAATGCAATTTCGCGCGCTATTACATCTTAATCCCGGCGTCTTGCGAAAAAAGCACGTCGCGGCGCGAGGAAGAGTTGGGCGCAGGACGCGCCGGGATTAGGTGCGGGATAGAGGGCAGAGGGCGCCGCGACGAGCTGCCATTGTTTGTAATCCGCGACCGGCAAGTCTCCACTTATTTTTAATTCCCCTCGACCTCTTGCGCGCCGAAGAACAATGCGCTGCCTCGCGAAAAACGAACTCTTCCGCGCCTCGCTCACCCCCGGAAACTTTTCTTTGTTTGCCTGGCCCAGTGGCTCATTGTGATTGAAGCAGTACTCCCAACTGCACGTATTTATCCTCTTCCATGCCCATTTCCACTTGCATTTCTAATTACCTTAGCGTGGTTATCAGGAATGAGGTCCTCTGGTACTCCTGCCGCAGCTATCGGACGAGGAAGTCGCGATTCACGGCTGTTGATGATGATGATGACTCTTCAGACTTATCATCGCTAAATGTGTGCTCATAATTTGCGTCGCTACGCCAGAAACGCTGCAACAATGGGGTGCAGATAAGACCTGGTCTCAGACCAGAGTGCGGATGTGGCCTTTATTGCCATTGGCATCTCTCTTTCATATTTGCCCTGGAGCTAAATTTATTGACAAAATACTACGATAGCAATAGGCAGTACATGTAGTTCTCTTCTATATCCGCCTACAATGGTGTTTCCTTCAACTGCAGCCTGCTGGCAGTCTCCTCAGTGACCTGGTCCATTTGCTGCGAGGAAGCACTTACCTGGCCTTCTGGATTCGAATCAAAGTCGCTCTCAGAATTGTGCTCCTCTGCAATGGTCTCAGGTCGGGGTCGTGAGATAGAACCGCATCGCTTGTGGATGTTCACTTGCTTGGCCAGGGGCAGCATGCAGAGAGAAAGCACGACGGCCAGAACCATTAGGGAGGCGGCCATCAGACCAACCATCAGTGGGAAGCTGGCTGAGAACTGAATGCACTCTTGCTGCGCGTTGTAGCGGCAGAGCAGGCCTACCGCATACCGGAATGAGAGGGACAGATGAGTCTCTATGGGTACCCCGGTCAGCGGTCGCACCTTTTGTCCAGTCGTAGACGAGTTTGAAGGGAATGAACGGCAGCAGAAGGAACGAGGCGAGAAACAGACCAATGGCAGTGGGCTTCTGCGAGGGACTCTTGATGGCCCTCATGGTGAGCATGAGATGCATGACAAAGGCGCTGACCCTGAGGCCAGCAGACACGACGCCGTTGGCCTCTGCGATCAAGGACCAGAGCGCACATCTGCTATTGCTACAAACGCCCTCGACCGCCCTGCCAGAACCTGGTGTTAGCGCGCAGGCGCAATTCGAGTACATCTGGAATGGGGAGGTTACAGGTATGGCAATCACCACACTGGCCATTACATCATCCTCTCGGCGTGAGCATCCCGCGAAGCAGGCCGAGTAGTAGGTGCGACCCTCGAGGCACACGGGAGCAAAGACATCCATGCTGCACTCGCAGCGGCCATTGCAGCCCTTCAGGTGCGAGTTGTAGTTGGTGTCGACGGCCACTTCGTTGCATCGGAGGAAGGCCTGGCTGGCAAACAGGACGAGGACCAGGGTGTAGGCTACGCACACCCACGTGACGTAGAACCTGGTGGTCGGACGGCGCTTCTCGACGACCACGGCCAGGACGCCGACGACGAGGCACAGGAAGGTCACCTGCAGACCACTGAAGACGCTGAAGTGGGGCTCGGAGGTGTCGGCGACGCGCACGAGACGCGCCCGGTAGAGGGCGTCGCGCAGGGCGCTAAAGTTGATGGTGGCCGCGTTCATCAGCGACGCCGCCGCCATATTGAGGAGCAGGATGCGCGACTTTAGCAGCGAGCCGACGGTCGAGAGATAGGCTAGATGAGACCAGGTGTAGAAAGGCCCAATTCGCGACCGCTGCCAGCTTACTCGGCTTGGGGCCGTCGTGGGAGGGGGCGGTGCGGCGCAGCAGCAAGTCCACTCCGTGGCCCACCACCACGCGCTTCGGATGCTTGGGGAACAAGCTGATAAGGAACCCGAAGAGGAAGACGAGAGCGGTCAGGGTGAGCCATGCTGGAAGGAAGTGGTTGATGACCAGGCCGAGGCGGTGGCGTCTCTACGTGGCTTACCGAACGAGAAGAAGATGTGGCGGTTGAAGGCCACTGGTATCAGCGAGGTATTGAGGCCAATCAACTTCCCGATCTCCCATCCTGCGACCACAATGCCTAGAATTGCATGGCGATGGCGTACCCTGTACCCCTAGATAGCCACTCAGCTTACAAACGTTCCGGGTAGCTGCCATCTTCTTGCATCCGTCGTCGATGTAGGCAAGACCCAGAGAAATGATTGCCATCAGCGATAAAGCGTTCACTAGTTGGTACAGAATGAGGACGCTCACGGCAATGAGGGTCTTGCCCTCGTCGTACCTTACTGGGTGCGCTCCGGAAGTGATGGGCATTCGCTGCCCGCAGAGCTGATCCGCTACTGCAATTTTGCTCGAATTGGAAATTTCTGAAAGCCTCGATGACTACCTGCCAATGTGTCCAAGTGCTCGAACTCGGGGTGGTAGACTTCTGGGACGATGAGCAGCCATCCGGCCACTGCGTGCATCATCGCCAGGGCGCCAATACAACTGGTGCGATGGATGGTATCGCCGTAGAAGGCCACCAGGGCGCCAAAGGCACCGCTGAGGACTGGGCTCAAGAACAGAATCCATTCTGTAATGGAGTTTCTTCAATTTCGGCAATTCGCAGCCGTTCAAGGCGCACCTGCGACCGATTTCGACAGGTTGTAGTTGTGCCGCCAGACTTTCGCCGTCCCAACGAGGTAGGCCGCGCAACTGGAGTGCCAGAGCACCAGAATCGCGAGGAGCGCAATGAAGATGGTGAGTTTGTAGAATCGAAGCAAATGCAGCCGCTTCGCCAGGCATGGTAGCGCCGTGATTCCGCAGTCATGCTCCGAAAGCAGCGGATTGGCACTTCTGGTCGCCTCGAATGGCGACCGTTCTGAGTCTGCTCGCAGCAACCGACTCGGATGGATCATGGTGACTGAAACGCGAGCACCGCTCTGCCCTTATCTTATCGCGCAAGTGTGAATCAACGCAGATAACGAAGCGTGTTGAAAGGTGAGGAGGAGGTGAGGCGGAAGTGTCGGCGAAGCCCCATTTCGAATTAGAAGGTTGCGGGAGTTATGGATGAGAACGAGTTTTAATCAAAACAATATTCCGCACGTAATCCCAGCACTTAGAGGCGAGCGGCAGCAATTTATTTTGCATACGAATTGAAGGCGTTTTGAATTTTTCATTAGAAACGGCATTAGCCCTGAGCGCCATCATAATTCGCAGTCCTAAGACGGCGGCGGGCGCCCTTGGCGCTGTTGTCCTCAACTCTTTTCGCTGCGCTCGTAATTAAATTCTCAAATGGAATGCAAACAATCGCCGCCGTTCGATCGATATTCCTGCAAGTGCACAACGCCTTTGATAACATTCGTAATCAGGCAATTGATGCTTCCGAAATTAACCTCAATCAAAATGTGCTCTCTGAAGTGAGATGTAAGGACAATCAAGAAATGGATTTAAACGAGTTTCTCGAGCATACTGCTGATGAAACAGCAGAGTAGAAGCTCCTTATTCGCGCTTTCCGCATTCGCGGATTCGCTATTCCCGGCCTAAATATTTGTGGCCCATTCAAAATTTCACTATTCGCGGATGCTGCAAATTCCAAATGTTAGATGCGGTCATTTCTAAGGATTCGTACTAACGACATTAGTACCGAGAGCCAATATCAAATCCATTCAATTGTTTCTAAGTATTTACATAGTCGGATGGAAGAAACTGCGGCTTATCCTAACAGTTCTCAATTCTGAAGAACCCGTGCCAACCTACAGTAATATGATTGCTAGCATTATAGAAGTCGCGAATGCAATTGAGTGCGCGGGATTTGAACACTAGGACCTAGTGCAGTGATGGCGAACCTTTTTAGCTGAGTGTGTCACATTCGAAAAATATAAACATATTTTTTTGTGGCGTGTAACATCACAAATATCTTTATTTCGACCAAAACTCTCGCTAGGACTGTCCTTTTTTACTATTTGTGTCCGTTCGAGCAGCCTCATTCC
>JAOEHK010001603.1:0-15721 GCA_025447835.1 Labidoglobus nevermanni
AAACGTGGATTAGCTACATTGGCCAGCAGAACGGCGATGACAGCGACGGCTCGGATCGGAAGAAGTCGAAGAAGTCGCCGCCAATCGATTGCTAACAGGTGGACGGGCAGAACAGATGGACGGGTAGATGTGCAACTAGTAGTAAAGCCCACGCAACGCTGGGTACTCCACTAGAATCGCAATATTTGCTAGTAAGCGTCAATTATGGCGCCGCAATACGGAGGTGCTTCGATATTTTCCACCTGAAGCCGGCCCTGCTCATGGCTAATGCCAGAGATGACATTAGAACTGGTATCGTGCAGACTTTCGCAATGGAAGCATATGCTGCTGGAAATCGGTGCATTCGCACATGAACTTGTCGTCTGCACAATGGCTCATTGTGGTGTTGACGCCTCCGATTTCGTGCGATTCGCTGATGGTAATCGCGTTTCCGGCCCGCGATTGCAATCTGGAGCGGTCACCACTGCAGCTGATGGGTGGATTGATTTATCACCGCACGAAGCGAGGCTTTCCACCCATGTGGGTGTTGCGTTGGTCGCATGCGAAATTGCAGACTATTATGATATTGCCAATAGTTCATTCCACTAGTCATTTCCCATTAGAACTCATTCGACTAAGAAATGAGATTATAGGTGGTACAATGTAGAAGTGTTTTCTTCAGTTTATCACATATTCTAAGAGATTATTGCAGTCACAGTATTACAAAAAGACATCTAGTGGTGCTACCTCGTTAGGTATGCTTTAGGAAATGTGGTAACTTCTTCCTTATATTCCCAATTCACGCGAATTTCTTTATAAAGGTGGAGTATATTAATGATGGTTGTTAGCTTAGGTACCAGGTCTGTTGAATTCTATTAGTCACCTCTCATTTAGACTGATTCGAAGGAGGAATGAGGTTATTGAAGATACACCTATAGATTTAAAGAAAACGGTACTCCCAAAATCGGTCTTTCCTTATTTTATCATATATCCGAAGAGATTATCATATATGGTTAATTTGCAATGCCGACATTGTAGAAAGGCAGCCAGTGATGCCATCACGTTAGGTATGCTGTAGGAATTCCGGTAATTTCTTTCTAGTGTTCTCAATTCACGTGAATTCCTTTATAATGATTGAGTATGTTTCATAATGGTTGTTAGCTTATGATAGATGTGCTGAATGGTATTATTCATCTCTCATTTAGATTGATTCCAAGGAGGAATGAAGTTATGGGAGATGAACCTATAGAGCTTAGGATGAGTGTACACCCAACCTCGTTTTTTCCTAATGTTTATATATTCGGCATTGCAGAAAGACATTCAGTGGTGTCACCTCGTTAGGTCTTCTGGCCATTTCTACCTAATATTCTCAATTCTCGCGAATTCCTTTGTTATGGTTGAATATGATGTTTCTTAAGTGAGGTCAAGATATACAAAGATCTGTTTTCATTGATATCTATAATAGATGCTCCTTTCCATTCCGGATTACAGCAACCCAATTAGTAATCACGAAGAACTCTTTATTACTTTAAAATCAATTCAGAATAGGGTCATCTCTTGTCTTTTCTTACAATTGCGACGATTGACGGAGAAGACACGTTGTGAGGGGACATTATAGAGACGAATGAATGAAGTGATGCTCTATAGAGCGATTCGAAATGAGCTGGTTTCGGTGGCGCCGTCCATCAAAGTCGGGACCTGCGTTCACGATCGCCAATCTTGGGAGTCGCAGAGGTGCGAGGTCAGCGACTGCGGACAACTCCGCAGTGACCCTGGGTGAGCGTGCGGTACCAGCTCGCATCCAGCATCCCAGTTCACGTTGCGGAAGTGAACGAATGATCTGCAGGCGATCTCTGCACGGCGCCGCGTGGACCATCGCCTGATCGCTCGTCCGACCACTCCTTTCAGATCTCCGTCTGGCGGTCTTGCTGCTCACGTGATGCGCATTTGCATCTCCGACGTCGCGTAATTTGCGCTTTCATTAATTAGCATATCCACCTAGTCGCGAATCGCGGAGATTGCGAGATGAGATACGTCTTCATTTGCGCCTGCCAATCAATCTTGTTCTGGACAGTTGAGGACAATTGGCATTGTTTTGAAGACAGGGCTGGCGCAACATTTATTCGCGGGTGCTGAGCACAAATTCAAATCCTACAGTAAATATTACAAATTGGCAATTTTCGTAAATCCTAATATATCTCGAAAATGCGAGACCTAGGCCGGTCCTGGTTTTAGTTGTTTTTCGACGAACATTAGCTACTTATGTATAAAAGATTTCAATTGTCAATTTTCAATTATCAGAAAACATTTTAAATTTGTTAGTTTCAACTTTCCTTCTTCTGAGGTAAATTTAAATAATTGCTGTTGACAGGGTCGGCAGAACATTTCTACAACCCTCTGTTCAAAAATTTCCCGAAGACACATGCAAATCGTAAAAATGCGCAGTTTTGTAAATCTCAGAATTTCTAAAAAAATTGAGACCTACGCCGGTCCTGGTTTTAGTTAGTTTTATTGGAACGAAACCGGGACCGGGCATCTGCGCAGAGGTTGTGATTCAATGATTACAAAAGATTTCATCTGAAAAAGGGCAATTTGGATACCATTTTCAATTATCAGGAAGGATTTATTAGTTTAACTCTAAAAAGTCAAGACCTACGCCGGCCCTGGTTACAATATGTTTTTTATAAACGAAACTACGGGATGCTCATTGAATTCGTGGAAAAGATTTCATATAAACAAGGGCAATTTGGTCGAGAGGTTAAATCTAGTGAAGGTATATAATTAAACCAAAAAAGGTTAAAAATGGAGTAAATTCATGTAAGTAAACAAGGATTCTATAAGAATGATGAGCTCAATGCTAAGATAGTCAAGTGAGAGATTCGCAGGGTCATTATCAATGAGGTACGTTTACAGCTGCGCACCAGCATCCAGCATCCAGTGGCAAATGCGATGTAATTAAAACCGCCATTCGGATGGTGCTTACGCTGCAAATGAAATTGTCTCGAAAAGTAACGATGCCGCCGAGATAGGAGTCTTCATTAATTGCGCGTTTGCGATAATATACTGCCCAATGTGGCAGTAATTGCGGCGCTTTTATGATCATTCCGCTAGCTTCACTCTCTGAGAGGTATTGCGAGGTTTCAAGTGAGAAGATGAGTATATTTACTCAAACTTAATGCCAGTTAATGTGTCTTTAATTTCACATTTGCAATAACGGAAAATTGCAAATCGATCTTAATATATACGCAAACTCAGGACATCTAGATACCTGCTTAAACAATACAATAGGAAATTAATATTAACTTCCAATCTAGAAATTGCGAGGTTGAGACTCAGGGCCGGCGCAACGTTTTACGGGGCCGGGTTCAAAAAAATTTGCCGGGCCTCGCTACACAATAAAACTGTATATTGCAAAGAGAAAATATTTGTTAATATATTTGGTACAATTAATTTAAAAAATAAGTAACAATGAAAAATCAATTGGAATTGTTTTAAATCATTTTTCTCGCTTTTCTCGAAGAAAAATCTTTGTTTACATCATCGAAATCGATTGAGTGGACCAGTTCATTTTCAATTAAAAGAATAGCCAGAGATGAAAATCTCTCTTGGCTTATTGTCGAGCGCAGATAATTTGTTATTAATTTTAACCGCGATAAACTACATTCTGCTGAAGCAAGTGTTACTGGCATAGTTGACATAATTTGCAACGCGATTAATAAATTTGGATATGCTTCGGAGAGATTATTTTTTACAACGTAATTCATGGAATCTAAAGCAGAGTTATTTGTTTGCTTTATCGAGCGAAACATTTTAATTTCTTCAAACATTTCAATTCCGTCGATATCTCCTTGCAAATGTAAATGAAGGGCCTGACAACACTTTAATAAGTACTCATTATCCAATTTTTCAATCTCGTTCATGTATAAAAAGCCAAAAATATTTTGATGATTCGAATACAATTTGAATCTGCTCTTAAATGATACTAACGCAGTATCTATTATTTTTAAAAAGTAGTGTATCGGAAGTATTCTTGGTCGCTGATACTAGATGATGCATCAGTGTTTCCGAAGGGATGCCGTGAATCTTGATTATATGGGATATTTTCCATGGTTTCAAAATGCAGAACGCTTTAAGTACAAAACTGCATATCGTTTTCAACAAAACCTTTTAAAACGTAATACCGAATTGCTTCAGCAAATCATTGCAACATGTTCCCCGTACGGAAATGTTGACTGACTTCACTACAAAGCCAAATTCTGGGTATTTGTATAATATACATCGAAAAATTGACTTGGCACCGGGAGTCGAACCCGGACAACCCTGTCTTTCGCGGACAATGGCAATCCGATTACGCTACCGAGCGTTGTCAATTTTTCGATGTATATTATACGAATATTGTAACCGCATTGCAAAATGCCAAATCTGGGAATGAATGTACTTAACATTCTCTATACTCGACCAAATTCTGGGTATAATAAACAATGTGCAATCTTCAGCAACGAATCTGGAAACAGCACAAATGCACGTTGTGCCGGCCACATCATAGAATAACAATGTAATGCCTTCAACGTTTCTTTACAAGGGAAAACTTTTGTATATGTATCATTATGGTTAAAGCCGTCATTTCGTAATTTGGAAATTTTCGTGAAGAGCGGGGCCGCTCAAACCCGGGGCAGGGTGCGGCTGTACGCGCTGCACCCGTGTTACGCCGGCCCTGCCTAATAGGTACCTGTTTATGGTCATCTCTGTATTGTATACAATTGTATAGACCAGTGGTTCCCAAAGTGGTCGATATCGACCCCTGGGGGTCGATTTTGACATGCAGGGGGTCGACGACAACGAGACAAGAAATTGGAGGTCGACGAGATGTCAACAGGGGTCGACGTAACAGTAGAGCTAAAGCTCCCCGTCACTCAAGGATGGGTATTCCCCGTTCTTGTCCGCCAGCACTGTCTACGAGTACGAAAAAATCGACCTTAAGGGGTCTATGAAATCTAACAAAATCGGTAAGGGGTCGACGGAGCAAATAAGTTTGAGAAACACTGGTATAGACATATAACGAGTTCATGACATAATCCCGATTTAACGAATTTTTACGGTCCTCCCTTGAAATTCGTTAAATCGGGATTTTACTGTGATTTAAATAAATAAATAACATGAATACATTTGTAGACTTCCAAGCAATATTCTTTATATTTATAGAATTGTTTATGAGTATCGCATTCAATACGCATATTATTATTATTGAATATACGTTGCAATGCAATGAATTGCATCCGAAATCCGGTTGTGTCCGCACAGTAATTGCAGTAATCCCTTAATTGGCGCCTTTAACGAGCGCGTTACTTCCGCTCGAGCGATCCAGTTCAACTGAAAGTCCATGTCGCCATTTCAATGAAGTCGTAAAGTGGAATGGACGTGAAAAGGAGTGCCTTGACAGTAGCACCTCGTCCATTATGATTATTAATTCTAATTGCAATTTGCATTAATCTCCGCTCTCGAGGTTCTCCTTGCTTTTGATTCATTTTCCACATGAGCTCCTTCTTCGGAAATCGAGTTGCAAGGGGTGAGCAATGCGCACGTGCGGCACGTTGCTGTTTAACGTCTTGGGGCATGTCCGGATGTCTTCTATTCCATAATTGCCCGCTCTGCATAATGTTGGGCACTTCCTGGAAGCAATTGTAACGATTGCGCAAGTTCGTTGTCGCCAGAGGGCGCTGGAGGAAGTAGGGTACAGTCGGGTCACTTGGGGCTTGGCAGGTGAAGGTTAGCTTGACCGAGGTGCTCAATGGCGCCCTACGCGTTTGATATGATTGGATGTATTGTTGTCGTCGGCGTGGAGGGGTTGATGGGGTTGGGTGGAGCGGTGACAATTGACTGCAAACATTAAACATGTTAAATGCGTCTAGAGGGCGCAGAAATGCTTGACAAGAGGACGAAGATCGACAAATTTTCGACTTTGCATTTGGAATGGTTTTCCAACAATCCGCATCTAATGCAGGTTTGCAACCCCTGCGGGTATAGCGCAAGGGGCAAGAGCAGGGATAAGAAAATCCTACTTCCGATGGAATTTTAAGGGTTGAGATGGGGTCCTTGTTGGTGGCTTAAATTGTTCTCATGATACTGGTACTTATTTCAGTGGAAATAGAAGAGAAATCGGTGTAGGTTTCTGTAATTTCGAAAAGTCATAGTGGCAAATTGGAATTGTGAATAATAAAATGAAATGGGAATGCAATCTCAGGTTGTTTAAACAATTTCATCATTAGCTGTGATTTAGGTTAGGTTGCTTGTTTATTTCAATCTTACTAACACTTCGCATTGTTTTCAAACGACGTATTCTCCTTATTACTATCGTTTCTTTTGTTGTTGATATACTGTACAATAGTATCTAATGTTGCTAAGAATTGAGTTAATTTTCATTGAATTCATGATTATCTATGGAAAACAGTATTGTTAGTCATAAAATGCATTGCAATTCAATTCGCAACACTGCATTTGCATTTTCCGACGACAAAAACATGCAGAAACCTTCATTGAAATTAGCAAGAGAACATTCAATCGGACCTAACCTAACCCTAATGCAAAAGGTACCGCCTACAACTGGATTGCGGTTGACTCGCAGTTAATTCCAAGCAGTCATTAAGATAATTGCAATGTGTTGATTCACACTGATTCGCGCATTCCCAACTTGCCGACTCATTGTTGTACGTTCGCATTGCAAGGTTGCCAGTTGCATCAATCATAACTATGGCTGCCGCCCATAATTGAGACGCAATCAATTTGCAATGCAAACAATTGTCGACCAATTGCACCGAATTGTTGCAGCATCAAGTAAAATGAGAAGCAATCATATTTACATGCAAATATCATACAGTAAAACCCCGATTAAGGAATTTCAAGGGACGGACTTAAAAAAATCCTTGAATCGAGATTATTCGCTAAATCGAGATTATGCCAAAAAGAACCCGTTATATATGTTTATAGAATTGCATACACCAATACCTCGCTTTGCGTCGTTTCGTTTTGCGTTTTTTCGAAGTTGCGTTGCTGCTAGTACTAATTATTAATTTTCATTTCAAAGATGTTCTGTCTACGGTTAATGTCCTAAAAAGTCACAATCTTTACATGATGCATACAATTCCAATGACAAATTTCCAAAAATTTGGTAGCTTGCAGTTTGTAATACTCGCTACAGCGAATACGTCATATAACTACTCCAATTCCATACAAAATTTCTAATTGGAAGACGTTCATGGAATGTGCTTGGCCCAAAAAAAGTTTCTTTAATCAAGGGGGTCAAAATACAGTTGTAATATTCGTAAAATTGAGATTTCTTCAAGGGAACACCACTTTCATACGTTAAATCGGGATTATTAGCTAAATCGAGGTCATTACAAAGTAAGAACTCGTTATATATGTTTATACAATTGTATAGAATTCAGAGATGACCATAAACAAGTGCACATTACATTTTTGAAAATATCAATTTTATCCTGGAGCAAAAATCGAGATTCTTTCAAGGGAACAGCACTTTCATACGTTATATCGGGATTTGTAGATAAATTCAGATGCCTTGACCAAAAAGAACTCCATAAATAAGTGGATATTACATTTTTTGAAAATATCTATCGATTTTAGCCTGGAGCAGAAATCACATTTTAGCCATTACGCTAAAAAATACAATCTTTACCAAACTCGTTACAGCGAACACGTCATAATATTGTTTCAATTTCTAGAAAAATTAGGAATTCGAAAACGTTTACAGAATGTCCTTGGCCCAAAAAGTTCGTTAAATCGAGTGGAGCATTAGGAATATTCGTAAAATCGAGATTTTTTCCTGGGAACAGCACTTTCATACGATAAATCGTAATTATTCGCTAAATCGGGTTTCCTTAAATCGGGATTCTACTATAGTTGTTTGCTCCGCGTGTCGGTAAGAAAGGAAACCATGCGAACTAGTTGCGATTGTTGGTCAATTGGCGGCGGTTGTTTTCTCTGGTTTCTTGCGAATTTCAGTGAAGAATTAATGCGATGCTCTCAACAATTGATTCGATTACAGTTGTTTGCAATTAAACGCGACTGAATTAACTTGCGCTCCGCGTTTTTCATATTCAATGAGAGGAATTAATCGAGGTAATTACAGCTGTCACGGTCGACGTGGTTTTGAGATAATTTCATCTTGTACTAGGCGTGCCCATCTAGAGAATCATCTTCTTGTCGACTTCGAATTCGCGCGCATCATATTCGCATTTTGCTTCGGATACCGTTAGATGGGAGTAAATTAATTACAGCTCGATGTATGTTGTTCTGTTTTGAAGTTTAATTGAGAAATGTTTTAATGGTAGACATGAATTGCAATTGATAGCCGATGATTTAGTGCAGTTTCTCTTTGATATTGCTTTTATTTGGGCAACAAGTGGGCCACAGTGAATCATTTATAGGAGACTTGATCATTCAAGAATGAATTCAAATTCGTCGCGGTCGCGATTAATGGAATCGGACGAAGTCCACAAATCAAGCAGATCACTTAAGAATCATGCTGAGTGAGTTACTTCTCACTGAATGCGTAAACAGAACATGCGGAAGTCATTATGAGGTGTAATGGTCTTGATTATTTCTTATCTCTGCCACCGTGCATAAATTAGTCTCAAGTAGGAAGAATCATTATGATCAAAAACGGAATTCAATCTATTTATTACACATTTCATTGCTTACTTTACATTTCACTAGAGAGTACCCACTATAACTCCCCAACCATTTCATTCCCGGTTACATACGGGAACAGATGGAGACGCACGATCGGTATTTCAGTGCCGTTTGTAATGGTTATTTCGGTATAATTTTTGAACCATGAGGTTTATCCAATGTATTTTCCTGTTGTCATCGTCCCAGAAGGGTACGGAACATGCCCAATATTTCAATTAAATCTAATTGTTTGAATTTTAGGCGTAAATCAAGGACATACAGTGGACGAACTTTCTTTTACATATATATTTAATTTAAATTTGAGGGAAAATCATATTGAAAACATACCAAATTGAAGATGGTCTTAAGTGTAGAGATTTTAACGCAAATATCCAGTGAAAATTCACGAAAACTTAATTTAGGGCACTTAATTTGAGTTATTCGAAAGTTTTCTCGAATTATTGAATGCAATTTGTTATCAGTGATTTGTTGGAAATGTGAAATGTTTTGAGGAATTTGTATGAAATTCAATTTCCCGTTGTTGAACGTCAACAAGCGCGCACTTGCGATCGGAACTCGAACTCACGACCCTAACGCAACGAAGAAACGCGCTCGACTGACGAGAACCGAAGGACAAAGCCGGCTCGCTCACAGGAGAACTTCCCGACGAGGTGGTGGACAAGTTTGCTTAACTTGCTCCTTCTATTAGATCCAGTGTTTCAGTAACCTATTGCAAATCGCAAACGTAATTGGAAATGGCAACAAACAAATGGCCAATAGGAGAAAATTGGTTCGATAACTCAGGTGTGATCATCATTATCATTATCATCATTACCATCATCGTTATTAGAGCTTGGATTATATGCACGACATTTTCGTCATAAACAGTAAAACCCTGATTTAAATAATTTCGTTAAATGTGGATTATTCACTAAATCGAGATTATCTATGACAAAAAGGAAGTCGTTGCGTATTTATAAAATAATACCATCGTACATTTCAATACTGCGATATTTTACTGACTATTTTACAACAAGCTTTGGAGAACACTATCATTTTTGCAAACTAATTCTGGTGGATATCAATGAAGATTAAAGCAACCATTTTTGAAGAATTCGTAAAGGAGTAAAGCATACTGGGGCTAAATATTTAATAATTTGCGAAATATGCAGACATATGGCGAGAATTTCCATAATATGCAAAAATTGATGAAATTTGCAATATATACTAAATATATGCTATATGCTAAAATGCCAATATATGCTAAACATCATCATTATCATCTCATTTCATCCATCTTCATATCATTCCGTCATACCTTTCATACCTTTCATCATCTTTCATCATTTTCCCGTGTTATCTGTTACTGCCAAGCAGAGGACGGGGAATACCAGAAGTTCGTGCAACAGATACAATAAACATCCATGGAATATCAGAAAATTGCTCGTACTTGTTCCGCTTTGTCTCTAGGAAACCGTGGTCAGATTAGGTTGATCGTTACTGGACCAAGGCACAATAGACAGGCGGGGAATACCCGAAGTCCGTTCGTATATGAGCAACCCGCAGTGGGATTGGATCATTTTATGTGCGCCTCGCGGGATCAGGATACATTTCTAAAGTGGCCCACGAGGTCATTTGGGTTGATAAGTTGGTGCAAATAGGATTTGCACAATAAGAAAGGAATTGTAACACATTTGAATTTTGCATTGCTTGCTTATAAAACATTGCAAATGCAAATAAATTGCTTTTGTAATATCCGACGTTTGCGAATCTGAGTAGGTATCGCCCCCTAGTGAGTATCTTTTAAAACTTAATAGAGTTTCCTCACCTGGAGACATTCATGTGCAACAGATAAGAACGAAAATGCTCGCTGCTTTCAAGAAGCTGAAACCGTTCTTCGCGAATCCCAGAATTCTAACGTCTACCAAACTACGGATCGCACTAGCATGCATCCGTAGTTTGGCCACCCTGTCTATCATCAGGTACATCGTTAATGCACTTTGGTACGTCAGGAACGCGCCATTTTCCGGGAATTCGCCTCAGTGGTGGGTCACTCTAACCCGACCATCCTCGAAATCTCTCGGTACGCGCCCGGCACATCCGACAGCTACACCAGACCTCGTTAGCGCTCCCATCAGTGGCGTAGCTACGGGGAAGCAAGTGGAAGCAATGCGTCAGGGCCCCCAATTCAGGGGGGCCCAGTTTGCACTGATGAAACCAAATTCCGATCCGCAATTTGTCACTCATAGGCAGGCCATCATAAAACATCTGCTCTGCAAAAATTAATAGGGGCCCCATGGTTAGAATTCGCTTCCAGGCCTCAAAAATGAAGTTACGCCACTGGCTCCCATTATCTCCCAGGTTAATTAATCAGGGCAGATACTTCCCTGCGAGCTTGGGCTCCACCTCGTCTTCTCCGCCTCCCTCTTTACCTCCCCAAGGCTCAGCAGCTAGTTTAGCATATAGCTAGAGAACGGCCATAGCATAAGGCCGGGGTTTAGTGTGTCGGTCGAGGATAGCATTGCCTTCAGCTGCTTGTCCAAGCGGTCAGCCCCACACGTGGATTTCCCATAAGCGGGTTACTATCTTGCATTTGCCCTTAATCAAGCATCAAGAAAATCATATACATTTATAAAAGTGATCCAACTGCGAGTAAACATTATACCGAACTGGCTTTGCTCTTACATTGACCTCTATTCACAAGTCGTAAACTCCCAATTTTTTTTTCTCGTTGCGGTGGATCCCCTGCAAGTCGATACCGACCTTTGGAGATCTATACAGGCCACTTTGGGAAGCAATGATCTAGTGGTTTTTTTATGTCGGGATCGGTCTACTCTCGGTTCTCCCACCTCGTTTCTTCCAGTTCTTTTGAGCTATCCCACCATTATTCACCTAGTCATCTCATATTTTCAAAGAAGTGCATGAGCTCATCCCAGGGCAGTTTAACCATCTCGGCGTGGGTCAGTACCTCCTTCCCTAAGGTTGCCCTGCGTTGTACCCTCAGTACGATGCACTCGCCCACTATGTACTGAGGCGTTTCATCCTCTTCTAAGTAGTACCTGCAAGATACCCGCAAAGACCCACCATAGCTAGGTGCTTGTTAAGCCCGCAGTCTAGAGGTTATTTGTATAAATAATGCAAATTCACTGATTTTGCGAATTTGCGACTAGTGGATGAGGATTGCAGGAGTTTGGTGTTAAAACAAATACCTAGTCATCTTTAACAGATAATGCTTAGATTTTAATAGAATGACAAGATATATTACAACTGAAATCTTACGAATTTGACAATTTGATCACTGCTGACGCGGCAGCATCCTAAGCAGCAGTATCGCTAAACTATTCGTAGCTCATCAATAAATTAACAAACATCTCCGCATTCAATGCAATGTTGACCAATTGCAACAGGAGGCAAACCAAGTGCTAGAACCACTAGAACAATTGTGCAACTGCGGTAGCTGATTACTGTTCGTTAAGCTATAGCTAGCCGTAGCATTTACTCAACTATGACTAAATACATAAATAGTGTTTATAGTTTCATATCCGTGTCGCGCGGAATGCGAACGTAACAACAGATTGGCAGATCCATCATAAGTACAAATCGAGAAACAAAACAGGAGTGGAGTCCAAGTGTCAATCGTACAAAATTCATAATCAACTTGCAACTATAAATTTACCAACAAGAAGTGAGATTTGCACAACGCTTGCCGTGCCCGATATGAAACTGGACGAACCGACAACAAGTCCAAGAAAGTCGTTAAATGCTAATCAATGGCAACACGAAGATATTGCAGATATTCAATTTTATGCTTCTAATTGTTTACGCATAGTTTCAGTACTCGAAAACCGTTGTCCTAGGTCTTTTCTTCAAGGATTATATTCAGAATGTTCTAAGGACAGCTTTCTAAACCACCAATTGCGATAAGTACTGAGATAGACTATTCGGTTGAGGTCCCCTAAGACTATCGTTTACAATATCGATATGTATTCTGATTTTATTTGAGTTTAACCATGCTCCACTTGCAGTTTCCAAATTCTCCTCCATGCAAACAGGTGCAAATAATGCCCTGAAAATACAGTCTAACTCGGTTATAGCGAGTGCTGGTATAACGAGAACCCGGATTAACCGAGGAAAACGGACATATTTAGTTGGTTCAATGTTTTTACGAGCAAACCCCGGGTTTGGGGAGTTAGTTCTTGGGCCTCGTAAAATTTTTATTTGAATTCCTGCCTCTGCTCAGTAGACGAAAGTTAGTGATGAGTCAACAAACGGTCATTCTGCATTCTGAAATCATACGAGCATACTGCATATTTGTCGAATTTTATTATGCGATGACAAAACGTAAAGTTTTATCAATTGACGATATTGTATCTGAAATTCAAGCAAGAGGAACTGAAAAAACTAATGAAGCTAACGATAATGACGAGTATGAACAATATCAAGCTGAACCACTACCAACATCATCAATGGCTTTTGAATGCGCAGAGAAACTTCAGGCTTTTTTGAAATGAGAAGTGCAAATGACGATGTTTTTCGAGCCATGAGTCTTGTCCGTATAACAATGATATAAGAAAGATATAATGAAAGAGTTCAAACTAACAAATTTCTTTTGCAATGTACAGAAATGAAAAATAAATATTTTGTACGTAGTCATGTACGTATTTAACGAGCAAATCTCACGGTCCTTTCGTGCTCGTTATAACCGAGTTCGACTGTGATAGACGAATGGAAACTATGAATGACCTCAGATTAGGTCTGAATATTCGCACAAGTATTTGAGCATTTCGTCAGCGTTTCGCATTCTCATATCGTTGCAAAGCAGCGAGGGCTACAGGCAATCCACAGCAACATTGCTAGTGAAGTCTGTAAGCTGCGACTACAAAAGACCAGATCAGAGTCCGGCACAGCCCCTTGTCCAACGAACTAGCAGCTACTATCTATGTACATTTCTGTGTCAAGCAAGTTGCCGTTCTGGCCATCTCCAATGCTACTGAATCAATATGAAGATCATCGATAGGAAGCGTGTCCTTACAATTACTCTCAGATTGCACATGTCAGTCCAGGCGCGGTGAAACTGAAACTGAAACGAAATGGTTGTCTGTTCAGCTGAAGTCTTGGGCTTGGGTCGCGTGCGGCTCACAGCTGCACCTGGAACGGCTGCGCCGCGCCGCTGAGGAATGGGTTGGTGCTGGGGTTCTGGCGCACGGGCGGCGGCACCCACTCGGCGTCGAAGGGGTCGCTGCTGGCGGCGCTCGAGTCGAGCGACATAGCGCGCGAATGCTGGCCGAAGTTGAGGCGTCGGTTGGGCGCCGCCGCCGCCGACGTGGTGGACGCCGTCGTCGTCGTCGAGGCGCTGCTGGCGTTCGGGCTCGACGAGCCGACGATGTGCGTCAACCATTGTTCGGGACGGGGTAGGCTGGCGTCGGACGCGACGCTCGCGTTCGGGGAGCCGGCTGCCGGCTTGATGGTGGGCGCCATCGCCGGCGGCTGGCTGCTGATGTCCGGCGAGGGGATGTTGTTGAAGGTGTGGTGGAAGCGCGAAAAGTCGTCGCTGCCGCTGTGGGTGAGCTGGGACAGACCATGGCTGAGCTGCTGGCACAGCGCCGCCACGCTGTCCCCGCTCACCACCTCCGGGATGGGCGACACGGACACCATCTTGTCCGGACCATCTGCCGCTGCGGCAGCTGCCGCTGCCGCTGCCCGGTAGAGACCCAGGCGCTCGGCGTGACTGGGCAGGTCCTGGACACGCAAAGACATCTGCCGCTTAAACGGGGAGTTCTGGCCTAGCTGGCCAAAGCCGCGGAAGCTGTTCTGGCGCTCCAGCATGTGCGGCGTGGCGTGGGGCCGCTCGATGGCGAATGGGTTGACGGCGTGGTTGGTGGCTGCCGTGTTGGTAGGAGCCTGGGTGAGCTTGGGGGCTGCCGGCGCGTCCAGGTCCAGGCGCTCGCTGAGGCTGGGCTGGCGGAAGGAGCCGCTGCGCGTGAAGGTCGCGTGGCGGGCGTCGAAGGTCATGGTGACCCCGCACTCCTTGTCCCGGCGCTGCTTGCGTTCCAGGCAGACGGCGAAGGCGCAGCCCACGGCGTGCGAGAGGCGCTCGCCGGAGTCGCGGAGCGCCAGGAAGCCGTGGCACATCCAGCGGCGCGTGGTGCCGTCGCGGCAGATGTACGAGAAGGCGCGCTCGTGGTTGCGGTCCGGCGCGCAGAACGACACCTTCTCGATGGTCTGGTCGACGATGAGGCCCTTGGTGTCGTCCTCAACGACGCGCAGCCCGTCGCCGCTCACGTGCAGCATGGCGCGCACGGTGCGGCGTCGAGACGCCTGCAAAAGGTGGTGGCGGTTAGCGTCCGATGGGCTCCAGGTCGGCCCTGTACTCACCCGCAACAGCTTTAGCGCCTCCTCGCACACCTGCATGCCGCGCGACTCGAACACCTCCACGCAGCCGAGGTACTTGACGGCGAAGGCGCACGCCCCCTGCCGCACCGCCGACTCGTCCTCCTGCCACTGGTGCGGCTTCGAGCTCTCGGGCACGCGCTCCTTGCGCCGCCGGAACGAGTCCCGGAAGGAGCGCCGCAAGCGGTCCATCTTACGCGGCGAGCGCAGGCTACGCCTCTGAAACAGGACAATTTGCGCCAATTAGTCCATCTGTTGGGATAACATTCGGGTCATAGGGTCCTTCAGTAGAATAGGCCTTTTTTTAGTGTGCTGGGCCAAAGGCTAGAGTTCTCCCAAGCACTGCAGCCTAAAAGACCTATTGTACTATAACCCATGTTCAAAAGCCGAGAGGGCTCTCTGAAATTTCCCCGAGGAAAGCCAGGAGCTCTCTTGGCAGCACCACAGAGATTTCAGAGGCTGTCAAGAATTGGCCTTTTAGGCAGTAGAATAGGCCTTTTAAACAGTACAATAGGCCTTTTAGGCCGCAGTGCACGGAGCGAATGGTGCCCCTGGACCTCCCTCTATAGCAGTGTTTCCCAAGGTGGGGTGTACGCCCCACCGGGGGGCATTTTTATTGTTGAAGGTGGGCCTAGGGACTTTTCAAAGCGTTTAGTGGGGCATGGCT
>JAOEHK010001614.1:0-15717 GCA_025447835.1 Labidoglobus nevermanni
TTTAAACTCGACTTCGGCAAATTCGTTTGCTTTTCAGAATGGAGTTTAAACTATTAAATGCCACTTCTATCAACTAAGGATACTGTAAGGTGGTCTGCTAGGAGAGGATTACCTTTGATTGAGTCGCTAGTGTGACAATCGTTAGATGCTGTAATTTCTTTTTTTGTGCGGCTGTGAGAGGTAGAAAGTTGCTGGGGTTCCCTAAATACTCTTTATAAGTGCCATAGGCAAACAGATTGAGTGAGTTTACGCATTGCTTGTAATCTTCATTGCTCAACTGCAATCACAAAGTGGTTAATCAATCATACAACGCAGAGAATCGTCACTTACTTCGATCACATTTGGCATATCCAATAATTCGCCGAAAACGTACACGCCAGGGGCTTCTAAGACTTGTTTTATAAGCTCTACACAGGCTGCACCTTTCGCCGTTCTGGCTAAAAGGACGAATTGTTCCAGCGAATTATTAGAAAATGACGATTTCTCCACCATTGTTTGAATTTAAAGCGTTTATTAATGATTATAAATAACGTGAGATATTATTTCAGACGTAACCTCACTTCTACTTTTTGCAAATGTCGATAATTTTTATCAAAGTTTATTCGATTCTTTCGAAAATTAAACAATCTTAGTATAGAAAACGGTTTCAGAAACTGAAATTCCGAAATCTTGGAATTTTCACAATTTCTATCGCAATATGTCAGCGAATTGTTTTGAATTTGGTTAAAATTAAGCAATTAAAGCTAATAATTAGCAAAAATCAACACGTTTGACCCTGCTAGGATATGATATGAATGATGAGGTTTCCAAGGGTTCTTTGTTTACACGTTCGCACTCTCTTTTATCGTTGAATAAATAGCGCAAATATTGAAATTATTGAAAATTCAATTCTGTTTATTTTCGGCCATTGCTCTTTATATGGAAACAAATATGAAACTTGTACTAAAATCATTTATTCACATAGATGCATTAGAAAAGCTCATTTCTACAGAGAAAATACATTTGCTTAAAAGTCAATGGTAACATTCATTTGTAATTGCGCTTATTCAACAAGAAATTGAATTGATGGGATCAACACATTGATTACCATTTAATAAGTACTTCAAATCGTTGGAGATCCCATCGAGGACCTCATCCAAGTTTTTATCCACTGGCGTATGAAATTGTTCGCAAGAAGAACTCCGCTCGTTATTCTCGATTGTTGCTACATTCGTATCGTTAATATCGTAATCAACTTGATCGCAAAACGTGACACATTTATCAGTCTTCTGCACCTTTTCCTTGCCAACTGCGCTAATCGCATCGTTTTGACTATAATTGGCAATCTTTGTGGAATCCTGCACGTCTTCTTCGCTAGAATCCAATCGCATCGAGGATGCGACCAGATCTAAATCGGCGAACACTTTCGTGCCAAGAATGTCGGGCGAATTGAGCGTATTTGATTTGTGAACTTTGTGCTCAGAGTTACATTGCCTTCGAGTGGTCCTTTCCTTACCCTCATCCAGGGATAGTGTAGGAAATGCATTTTCTAACAATACATCGATATTATTACCATCACCTGTAATTTAGTGCAATAAGAGATCAAAACCGATTGAATATAATCAGTGGTATAACATTGACCCCAATTTTTCTTGGAAATCATAGAAACAAACTTACAATGCAACGAAATTAATGCCTATTCATGTCTGCTTTGGGACTGAGGAGGAATTGATCTAAAACATGCAGTGATTCGCATTTTACATTCAGAATTCTAGAAAATAAATAATAAATTTGCTAAACGTGGAATTAAAAGCAACTTTAATTATAGTAGCGCTGTTTGGAACAAGAAATCATTATTAACTCACATTTATTATGCGTAATATGAGGACAATCATTACCGGCAGGTTTACTCTCTTTATGGGTATGCCCTTTCTTCAAATACGCCTCTTTTTTACTGCGTTTCATTGTCTCCAATAGACGCTTTCGCGAAAACATGTTGCGCTTGAATACAAGACATGAGAACACAACGACCACCTGAAAGAAGAATCAAACCACCAGAAATAGCTATAGAATCAGTAAAAGCACAATACAGTGAAAACTCCTTATTCATGGGCTGAAAAACGGTGACGAGGTTCAGGGTATTGTCCATATACCCGAAAATGGAGTTGCTGTTTCAATTTACCCGACTGTATTGGAACTATAAAACGTATCCCATATAATCCTACACAAATTACCATTCCATATCCCCCATGAATAAAGAGTATTGACTGTAGTTACCATTAGAATGGCGATGGACGCGAATAGATAATGTCCAGCGTAGTGGTGTGGATCGTTGACGCAGAAGACGCTGGTCCCGGTAGAGAGGAGGACGACGATCAAAACTAGAATGGATTTGGTCGTTTTTCGCGCTCTAAACAATTGTTATTCGGACATAATTGAGGACGAATTGCGATTGCATTCGTTTCACCTGCTTCTCAGCAACCTATCACTTTTGGTCTTGTCCGTCCGGATGAGTTTCGTTACCATGCACCCGAGCGTGACGTAGAGGACAAAGAGCACCGTTGTGCAGACGACGAGAACGTAGAAGGACAGCGTGTCTCGGACGATCCACCAATGCGCGAGCGGAATGCCCTTGATCTGATGCGCGAGGTGGTTGGCGATTGTGGCGATCAGGGGTGCGCCAGAGGTGATACCCACGACCGTCTGCTGGACACTGGGAATGACCTTATGCAGATCCATCAGGTCGGCGTAGATGATCAGCAGTGTACTCAGCTGGGAGGACATCGCAGTCAGGTAGCAGAGCAGAAGGGTTGATAAGATGTGCAGGTAGAAACGCTGGCCGGGAAATGAGAACCGTGACCAAGTGGTTGGCGCGGTTTCGCTATCAAGGATACCTTCGCAATAGCGTCGGCGAAACCGAGGACGAATAGCAAATGGCAGCAGGCGAGCGCAAGGACGCATTGCACCTTGAGGAAGAGCATGGTCGAGTGGTGGTTCGCCCAGTGGACGACGAGGAGGACGGCGGCGATGAAGAAGGTGGCAGAGCTGGCCGCACATGAAATCATTAGCATTTCGTCGAGGGCCGCAGTGGACGAGGTGGTCGGGTCATTGGACATGAGGTTGTCCACCTGAAGGATGGTCATAGTTCCGTCGTGGTCGCATTGGCAGCTCACGTGCGTGTTGTTGGCGGATGTCATGTGACAGACGGTGCTGTCCCACACGTAGTTGGACGCGGCGAACTCGGCGAGCACGCAGAGGAGGACGCTGCGAGTTAGGGGCGCACCAATGGTTTGATGATGAGGAAATGCGTGAGAAATGGGATGTTGGATGCTGGACCCGACGCTGTTACGGGCTAGATGTAGACGCCAGATGGATGCGACGCCGGCGAAGAGATCGTAGTGCATCTCGCGATCATCACTGGAGCTGTTAGGGGTGGTTGATATTCTGGATATGGTGGCAAATTCAAGTTTGGCTTACTTTAAGCGTATGATGGATTTCTTCGTGAGGAACGCGTAGAGATTGTCGTAGTCGATGCGGATGCTGCAGGCGGCTGTTAAACTGGAGCTAAAATGTTGGCATTCGAATACAGATTACCGTTTCCGATAGCGGAGTTTCATTTAAAATTGAACTCACTCGTCAATATCGATCTGCACTTGCAAATTGTGCAAATTTTTAGCGTATGCCCGGCGAATGTTTGCGCACAATGTAAATAATTGATTGCGGAGAAGTTTCTGCAGCTGCACCAGATGCTGAAAGATTCAACAGATTGGTATGCTTTTCGATAAAAGTTGGTTTGGCCCTCCGCTGGTATATTTCTACTAATGATCGATAATAAGTAGTAGCAGTAGGGACCACCAACCCGCGCCCCGCAAAACTAACAAGGACGGGACATACCCGAGGTTCGGGCATCAGGTACAATAAACATACATGGGATTTCAGAGAATCCCCCGTACTTGTTCCGCTTCATCTCTAAGAAAATGTGGCCACTTTATGCAAAATGGCTAGATGTTTGGTTGGCCGTTTGTGGGCTAAGGCACAACTGACAATCGGGGAATACCCAAAGTTTGTTCGTATATATGCGACCCGACATTTTATGCACGGCCCTCGGAGTCTTGATGCATTTCTAAAGTGGCTCGTAAGTTCATTTATGTTGGCCGTCCCTGGACTGTCCGACAAAGGGTTTTCATCTTTGTAATTGCACTTATCAATTCGTTATTTCGGCGTGAATAGTCTCTATTGGCTTATTTACATGAGCGCCATGCGGCATTATGAAAACATAGTATAATATAAGAATATAACACAATATAGCAATAACAATATATTTGGTAACAAAAGAATCCGACAAAATTATAATTGAATAATGCTATGGAGTATCTAGAAATGTATATCTAGAGAATACTACAACTGCTACTGCAGATGCGCCAGTCTTCGAATAGTTGGGACAATTGTATAGGGAATTCAAGGAATATCGAGGAGGTTGACGAAGGTTTCGAACGGCCAAGAATAAACGCTTAGGTCTGCATTACGTTGCGAATGGAAGAACATTCATTTGGTGACGGGGGTTGATATCGAAAATACGAGAATCTGAAGGAAATTGTAAGGTAGTACGACAGTTTTACTAGTTCAAACTTAGAACAACGAATTGGAAATATCAAATATAAAGAGAAAATGAATGAACATTTACAAGCGACTCGTTTCAATACGAGCTTTCAGAAAACCTCTCTGATGCTCATTTTGGCGCGTTTATTCTGGAAGTAGCATTCAGTCATAAGTCTCCAGTTTTGGGCGCGCAATTCAAGAAGCAAATGTTTATCATCTCAACAGAATCTGCATCTTAGAACATCTTAGAACAGCATAAAATTAACATGAGTTGTTCCGTGTTTAGTTTTAAGTTAATTTATATTTTGAAGAAACTCCCAAACGTATATTCTGCATTATCTCAATTTTACGCATGGCAAAACTTCCCATTATATCTAGAATAATACACTAAGAGGAAAATAAGAAATTAAGGAATTGTCCCATTAAAAACCGTTCAAGTATTTAATAATTGAAATTCCGATATTTCTGACATGTTTCTGGATTTATCGTATATTGATTTAATACATATTTAAACTACATATATGCATTGCGTACTCAGTGGTATATTTCAAATCTAAATTTAGTGACAACTTGGAATTGAATGAAAATTGCATACATAGCCAAGAACTTTTCCATTTTAAAGTTAAAATTAAGAAATAATTCTCAATATATTGTGGATGTTGAAAACTTTATCGCAAAAAGTTGGGATAAAATGTACTTTTTGGTCTTGGGTTTAGCTGCAACATATATTAAGTCCCTACATCGCAAAGTTAAACCTGGAATTACTTCGATATACTATCAAATATGACATTGCAACTGTGTTATTCCTGTACAATAATTAACGATAATATTCGACGTTTAGATTTTACTTTTAAATTTATTCGAAACTACAATAAATGAATTACCTTGTATTTACTATGAAATTAATAAATATTATAGAAACATTATGGACACAATTTATAAGTAGAAGAGTAAATTATTCATATATTTCGATGCAGTCATCTCTGTTACTTGGATAAACAGGCAATAGGAATTCTCTTGATCACATGATGAATATTTATTACAGGGACGGCCAACCCAAGTGAAATCGCGGGCTACACATATACAACGGATTTCGGGTATTCCCCGCTTGCCCGTTGCGACTTCTAGAAACGGGAATACCCGTAGTTCCCTAACAGGCTACTTCGGATATTTTCTTTATAAAAACCTGTACCACCAGCAGAGGCAACGGTTAACAGGTAAAGCCCTAGTGCTCCATATCCATAGATTTTCTGGAACACCTCAGGTATACGGGCCGCTCACCTCTCACGCGTATAATATATATGCATCAGACACGGTACGAAAACAGGAACTATGGCACTCTTCTTACCTCTTCTTTGTTGAGCGAGATGTTCTGACTCAGAACAGCGTCGGCGATCTCGAGAATCACATCAGTAACGACGCCATGTTCGGAGTACCCCCGTGATGCGTTGTTGAACAATGCAACGCGTTCCATGTAGCTGAGCAGGACTCGTCCTTCGCCCCGAAGCATCCGGCTCTTCTCCGCGTACGCCTTGAGATGCTCCAGCGTCCGCAGGGGCGTTGTCTTCGCATAGCTCTCCTCCAAATAGCGAAACTGAAATGGCGCAGAGTGACCAAGCATAGTCGGAGCGCAAACGCGCCCTTACGTCACTCAGCCATGGCAGCAGCCATTCATGCGTGCAGTTGGAATAATCCGGCAGCTGCCATCGCGCGTCACCGTTCTCCAGGACGATGCAGGATCGCTGGACTACCCCAACGTACCGCTCGGGACAGTCCTGCAGGCTGAGGCTGTCAGTGGCTGTCGCGGGCCATGCGAACCCCTCGAACTGCTCTGTAGGACACGTGCGCACCACATGCCGATCGACGACATGCACGACAATGCTGCGCTCCGCGTTCAGCTTGTCCAGGTTGGCCAGGCAGGAGTAGGTTGTGGTTTTCTGCAATTCGAGCGCATTGGGGACCGGAAATGGGAAATGACGCAATTCGGTGGCGTACATTCAGATGCGCCACATGCAGAATACTCCCGCCGGGATACAGAATCTCGTAGTGCTCCCATTCGGTCCTGATCTTTAGCAGGGTGCGATCACGCGACCACGAAAAGTTGTACTTCTCGCCACGCGTCGCCAGACTGATGCATTTGATGGTGAACGATTCACCCTGGCATGCGAATAGGTTGATATAGGCAGCAGAAACCTCTGAGTTTTTAGGATGCGCATACACTTACTTTCTGCACGGTGAGACTTGCTGGCTCCAACTTGATCTGCGGCTGATAGATCATGTCCACGTGCAGCGATCGGCAATGCTGAATGCCGTAGTCCTGCACGTGACAGGTGTACGTGCCCCCATCGAAGCGCTTCGCATGCCGTAAGGACAACATTGCCGTGTAATGGTTCTTTTTGTCATCGCGATTCGAGATCAGGTCGGTCCATTTGTTGCTGCGTAAGCAAGCACATGGGTGTCGGGTCAATGGGGCCTTAGACTTACTACCACTTACGTGGTGGCGCGTGTGATGTTCACTAGCGCACCATCCTTGAACCAGTGGAACACCATGAAGGTGGAGCCCCGGGCGGTGCATGTGATCAGAAAGTCCTCACCCTCGCTGATTGGCCCGCTCTTATCGATTACGATGCTCTTGAAGGCAGTAACAACAGCAGCTAGAGTGCGGTGACAAGGATGTAACAGCCTGCCTACCTTCAGGTGTAGGTGCGGTTCGGCGAAGACGAGGACCTCCTTTTCAGTGGAGGTGTATCTGCGATCAGTGCGAGCGTATTCCTCGCGGGCCCACTTGCGGATTGCATTACGGACAGTGTCGTCCTGGCTCTTTGAAGCATAGAAGCGCAAAGTTACCTCCGTCTCGTTGTGCGTTCGTCTGAAACCAGCCCAGATAACCCGTAAATACTCTAGATCTGATCCTTATGGTAGGCTAGTCTCAGTTTTCATATAGGAACCCTGTCCAGTGAGAGATCTTAATGAGGACCTTAAGCAAATCTGCTCACCCTGTTGGTAATTATTCAGGTAGACATCATGGTGGTACGCTGCTCCACGAAACTTGGGTTTGGCCCGTCCAAAAATCAGATCTAGAGATAAACTGCGTAGCCCTACTTCAAGGACGTGCTAATCGCCAATGTTTGTTTACTTCTTTATTAAATTGGTATAGACGTATAAGGGGGTCAGTTACCACCTTATTTTTCGATGGCTCTATTACATAGGGACACCATGGACACTATAGCTGCATATGTCCAGAAGGAAATTTCACATTTGTATTTTACTAAATTCATTTACTTTATAGTGGCAACTATAATCTTTTATTTATGATGGAAATACTGATTAGACTAGACTACTACTGGTTACTAGTCTTGTTAAAGTGTAGTCACTTGCTTCAAATTGATTTGATTCATATTTATCCATTTCCTGAGCCAAGCTGAACACGAGTTGAGGTACAGTTGGGCAAGTGCTAAGTGTATCTTGTATTATTTACCGCAAATTGTTATAGTTATGAACGTTACTTGCAATGCAGTTCAGTACTTCAGTAGTTCATGAATTCCAGATTTAGGATTTCTAGTTTAATGTCATAATAAGAGGAATATGGTGCTCAGGGTTCATAAATTATTTTGCAAGTCTCAGAAGGCGAAGATTCACATTGATGAAAGCACCATGTTAGAAACGGGCAAATTATAATCGCATTTGTGAATAATACCTATAATTTAATTCCAATTACTGGTCTTGTTATTGCAATAAGATATCAAGTCTTTTTTATCATTTTACGGGTTAATCCCAGAATCGCAAGAAATAATACGGAAACTTGAACCGCGGAGGGCGTTTTACGAAAATCATGCGAATTGCAGCGTTGGCAAAATGTTCTCCCTGAACTCGAATTTCCCTGCTCGTAACATTTTATTTACATTGGAATGAGTATTAGCACGATTTCACTTACTTTGTGAGAATGATATTGATGTCATCTATAGTGCTGATGTTTAGTTGCACTGCGTTGTAAAACTGTAAGAAACGAAGAAGTATTGTAGTTTGAATAGACGCAAACTCATGCTCAAGGCTGGATTTCTTCTAGATAAGACCCTAAACTATTTAACATACTCGGGTCCTCTATAGTCCATATCTATGAGTAGATGAAAATAATCATAATTGGTTAATATCATCCCATACCTTTCCTTTGACTGATTCAAAAAGAAATATTACTATAACTTCGAGTTGACCAATGAAATGAGAACAGCCAAATGTGGCCATATATATAACTATTATAGTTAAGAAAATTTTACAAGAGGTACTGCCCTAAGGCCTAAGTTTTAGCTGGAATATCGTATCTGGCAGTGTTTATAGTTGCATAGTGGTTTATTCCTTGTTGTTCCTTCACATTTCTATGCAATGCTGATTGCTGTAGTAAATTCAGTGGCAAATTGCGGCAATTCGAGGATGTGTAGGTGATCAAGGACGGTAATCAACCATTTGCTTCATCCAAAGCAATTGCGCATTGAATAAGTAATTGTGGAACGAGATGTGAATAATGAGCAAACATTCTGAACCGAAAGTTCAACCTGATTTTCGACCCTTTGAATTTCAAAGCAGCTTGATAAGGCCCCTTGGCAACTGATGAGGTAATACATTTTTTTCTTCCCATTCATGAAAACATGATCGTTGGGCAAACGAGGAAAGCTAGGTTTTGATGGCAGCAGATCCGGCGAACAATATCGTGGAAATGGAAACGGGCGGAAAATTAAATATTTACGCTTAATACTAGTACCGGAAACTAGGTCCGATAACAGACAGGCTTTTCGGTTAAAGTGGCAATTATCTGGGGATATCCAAGAAGGGAATTCGATCATGATTTTGGTGCAAATCAGTGAGCAATCTTAACAAACGGAGGTTTAGATTCAGATGTAGATTCAAGTAGAGAAGGAGTCAATTTACTACCGAATCCAGTCCTATGTTGCAATAGAAAAATCCTAAAAAGACTAAGTGCCTATAAAGTGCCCTGACGTATAAATCTGCACAGTTTTCACAATGGCACAGTAACTATGTATATGCTATCGATTTGAAAGAGAAGCCTTCTTTATGAAGTGGCCTGGAAAGGATTGTTCCATCTGTTTGGGACATAAAATATTCGAAGATATCACAATGGGCCGTCATCAAATATTTGAGCATTTCTTTGCAAAAATGAGTGATATCTAGGGTTAGAATGGACTAATGTTACTTATAAAAGGTCTTCAGTTCTTGTCTAAGCCAGCATATCAAAAGAGAACATATTATTCCCAAAACTCAACCATCTTGTATATTTCGAAACTGTCAACACCTACTGAAAGTTGATGCCGTTCTATGACTTCCATTCAGAAACTCTTTGAGATGAATACATCAGGATTGCTTTGGGAATACTTATTTTTTTCGCATCGTTAGTTCTACAAAGTTTTGCATGTATCTAATGGATAAAATTGTGACATTTCAAGTCAATGATTTGCATTTCTAACAGTAACACGGTTGGAAATTGCGAAGAGTTTGCGATTAGTTTGCAAAGTTTCTATATCCGATTGAAGTCTTGTCGAACCTATCGAGTCTCTTCTCAGATCTATTCACATTCAAACTTATCAAAGATGCCAGAAAATGAATTGCAAATCAATCCGATTGACTAGATCTTATCAAATCATTTGGTTTTGTAAACATTGGTGTTGTTAACAAATTATGTCAGGGTATAGGAAAACTACGAGCTGTGGCGGCATGATAACAGTGTGCTGATAAGCACAGTTGAAAAGTTCAGCAAAAAGGTAAATCCGCATGAAATGAGGGCATGTGAATAGTTTGCAAACAGATGTTGCGAATTTAACTAAAAACAAACGAACCAGCGATCATCACAATCTCTCTATGCTCAAACACCTCGTTATCCGAATAATTGAAAAGGTCACAAAGGACGCTCCTGCATAAAGAATAATTTATCGATACACGTATCGGGCACAATAGAGGAAGAGGAGAGGATCTACCCGGATATGATTTGTTGGTCGTTCGGGTCGACCAAGTTAAATTAGTTTCCAATAAAATTTCATCGCGAAAGACAGCAATAACTAGTGCCCGGCTTCCTGGAGCGTGAAGGAGATCGGATGATATTGATACTAAATGCGGGGACATGCCAGGAAAATGTGGAAGGGCAATAAGGCAAGCTCTACTGGCCACCAATGCATCGCAAACAATTTGTGAATGCAACAAGGGCCATGACTGCAAGGATCCAGCGTAATGCAGACTAACCATGATTTTGCCCGAATGGCCGGTCGAGAATCAATGTTTATTGTACGCGGAATAATAATTTGGCGCGCAACCGCAACAAAATGGCGACGTTTTATTGCTACTGTAAACAACTTGTGTTCAACTGCATCCTGCAATACCAATTTTATATTGTTGCTTTTATCATTTCTTTAAACTTTTACGAGCGATAGCGTGCTTTTATTCACTGTTTTTATTTTATAAAGAGAATAAAAAACGAAATTAATAGAATAAAATTTATTATGAGGTTATTAATATTTATAAAACAGCAAACATACTAACAAAATATTATGTAAATTTTATCTTCAATATGTGCAAGTGCTTCATGAACGCACTCATCAATTATTAAAGCAAAGCCTCGTAGCAGGGTTCAGCATAAAAGATTAAGTGCGTCAGAATGGAAGATACTAATTCTATAACAAAAAAGTGTAGCGTTCTGCAAATGAGTGCCGATGTTGCATGTTTCAACTTCGCGTTAAATAAACTCGATGTTCACTCAACGATCAATCAATGATTCAATGATTCATAGCAGTTCGATGTTTGTACGCGAAAAGTAGTGGACTAACCTGAAACTCAAAGGGCATTTAGCCATTAGCTATATCATAGGACATCCATTGATTAAAAAGCTTTATATTTTCACCTCATTTCATGTTTCTACAATAAATCCCTTTCTGGGTGGGATTACTCCATTCATCTGCCTAATATTGTTGGTCACCTCCCCCCAACTCAAAGTTTTCTTGCTATTCTTATTACCTTTACTATTGTTTCTGAATTTACAATGTTTTTTCTACAATTTCTATATTCGTCCTCCTTCATAGATTCTATACTAGTATAATATCCATTAGGAACAGAAACACTTTAATATAAACTCAGCAATATCCTCAGACGGACAACCTCGAGTCACTCCGGACATATCTATATGCGGCCTATTACTCTAAAACTAGGACAGCTGCCGATTGGAGTGAATTTGGGACCTGGATGCATACGGATTATAGACAGAAAATTGGATTTCACATTTGGACCCTTCAAGGCGCTATTCTTAGGCATTCCAATCAACAGCGTAGAACAGTAGAGAAATATTGTTAGAAGTACTAGAACTTACCTGGTGAATAAAGCATGTAAAAGAGAATTGGTTAACGTTTGAATAAAGATTTGTTACATATTGTCTGCAGAACTGCCAAACGTAATAAGGTGATAAAACTCCAAACAGCTATGCAGGTTGAAGCGGAGCGGACAAAGGACAAAGTGGACAAATAATTCGCACTTGCGTAAACATTGTGCTCTCGATCTGATCTCATTTGGGCGCCGGAGTGTCACGCAATTACGAAAGAACCTTTTGCAAATTTCAATCTACGCCAGACACAAATAGACCTTGCCTTGCCCTGGCTATTCATGAGCTACACTAGCTTGATTACAGTGGGAAAGTCCTACCCTCTCTCTTTCTACCGCCAGCTTGTTATGTCTTTCTACCTTTGTCCCCTGTTTTGCCCTTTGCGTATTAGGTAAATCAACGTGTTGCAATAGGTTGGCTGTAGACAAAGGACCAACATACGCAAGGGTCGAGTAAACATTCGCTCGGAAATTAACTGGAGGAACACTTACGTTTCGTTTCAGCATGTTCGCTAGTTCGTCTTGACGCAGATCACTTTGAACAAAGATTTGCGTTGAGAAACCACTCGATTCTGCAAGTGCAGAAACATACATTTTACGAAAATTTCATGAACGTCCGTCTTTATTTGTTTCTGGTTAAATTCTCATTGTTCAACGAAAGTTTCGGATGAAAGAGACTCTGATTTAGTGGAACTTTCACAAATGTTCACATTGCAGACAGCAGAAAACAAACCGAAAAGATATTCTGCATGAAATAGTAGAGAAACAAGGACGACCTAATATGAGTGACTAGAGGAAGGAAGAGATCTTAAAGTTATGAACTGAAGCCATATTAGAACGATTTTTAATCTGGTTCTAGTTCTTTGGTCATTTTTCTTTTAAGGTAAATTCTTGCCGTAAATCTTACCATTAATTGCTCTCAGATTCTCACTCTGAGATTGGTCACTGCAGCGACAAACGTCTTCGATTGTGCCGTTGAATTTGCACGCAGTGAGACAGTGGGGGTTCTGAGCACATCCTGCAGAAAAAGAAATGCATAGTAATCATTATCATAATCTATGGGGCATGCGAAAGAATAATGGCGTCAACGATGACACAAAGCGGCGTCAACAATTTATAAAATTATAAATGTGCGCCGGCTTTCTGCCTCCATTCTCGCATTCTGCATATAAATTACGCTCCTTCAACTACACACATATTACGTTTCCATATTTCCCCATTACGGTGGCATGCCGCATTGAAGAACGCATCATGAGTAACCTTTAAACTGGAACTAATTGAAATATGTGACGCTGGGAGGTTTAAAATTTGCCCAGGATACGACCGAATAATGGCTATAAAAACATTTAATGGCAGACAACTAATTCTCCTCAAACAGCCATCATCAATATTATTAATAATGTCACCAATAGCAAAGGCAAGAGCGCAGATAAAATGGTAGAAATATAGAGGCGAATGAATGCTAGGCGATGTTTAATAATTATCATTAATTATAGCCCAATTAAAGCCATATAAATGAGACTCTATCTGATCTCTCTCTGTGAGTTAAATCGTTGTCATTTTGTTATCCCATCAATCTCGTATTACAAGTGAGAATTCATTTACAAGGAAAAACGCGAATTATATGAAATTTAGAGCAACGGGATAAGGAATGGAATTGAATCTCTTTCAATTTCCGGTTGACTCGTGGTATCAATGGGTTTGAATGACATGGTCACTCAACCCACCTGTGTAACTTGATGCGGGAAATTCAGGATGGATAGAAAGATGCGCTATCGGTTTTTTAACGATTGAAATCCGTTGCCGATTTTCGGCATTTCAGTGCCGAAGTCATCACAAGGGGGAAGCTATAGATTAGTAATTCGATTTGGACTTGCAGGGGATCTACGAAACAAAAAATTTGGGGTTTACGAAATGTGAATAGGGGTCTACGCAAGAGTAAAGCTAATGACAATTCATGGGTGGAACGTGCCAAATCTCGTACCAGTGGTGGCGGGCAAGGACGGGGACTGAGTTAAGGCATGGAATCATTTCCAAAATTTGACATTAAGGAGTCTATGAAAACGAACAATGTCGGTAAGGAATCTACGGGGCAGAAAGGTTTCGGAAACGCTGCTATAGATGTTGAAGCCAGCAACCCATTTCATATGGGATGATTAGGTTGTTGATGGAAATTATAAGGTAGTACGACAGTTTTACTAGACTATATTCAACAACTTTGAACAACGAATTGGAAATATCAAAAATAAAGAGAAAAGAATGAACATTGGCTCTACGACTTGTTACAACATAAATTCTGAGATAACCTCACTTATGTTGTTCTAGGCGCGCTTATTCTAGGAGTAGAATTCACTAACAAGTTTCCAGTTTTTGGCGCGCAATTCAAGAAACGAAAGTTTATCATCTCAACAGTTCTAGTCAGAATTATTTTCGCTTGTAGATCTTCTCTATCTTGTCTACATATGAACAATCATAGAATGTTATCTTTTCGTTATCCGTTGGGAATATTTGAGGCTGCTTGTCTTCAGTCTGCAGACTATCATTATAGTATTGTTTTGTAGTTTGCGGAACTCTTGGTGACGATGCAAGTTTACGTTTGGCGCATTACAACCAACTTTTCCAATTACACTTTGTCATTAGCGGATAGCGAAGGCGCAAAGTGCAACTGCTATACCTCACATTACTGCAATCGCACACCGCCAACCCGGATGGCGAGAAAAAAAAGGAATACAAGGAGAAACCAGCGAGCGAGCCAAACAGTGTCAGTACTTATGGGCCAATTGTCGATTCGTGATTGGAAATTGCACTTGGCGGAAGAGTTTTCGAGGAAATGGAGTCTCAACTGAAGTACTTCATAATACATTAACTCAATTAACGCAAATTTCCACGATGTTAACATTCGGTTGTATTAATTAATAAAGAGCAATCAACTGTATGCGCGGCAAACCTGCTAAGTGGGTATTTTCTTAATGTAAATTCTGTTTCGTAATATCATATTTCAGATTTTGTTAATATTGAAGTAATTATTGAACTATAGTCTATATTGTACAAGGCACAATCCTAAGTTGGCACATTGGGAGAAATTATAGAAAATATTGAATATTCCAAAGGAAAAGTATTTGTTTCTGCTGTGAATTCATTTATTAATTGAAAACATTTCTATTATTCTTTTTTTTCATATTTAAATCCCATTGGGATTTGAAGTTTAGCATACAATGAATACTAATTCCGTGCTCTAATTATCGACGCACGTGCAATGCAGTTTTGCATTGTTGTACAAAAGCTCGACTCGACACTTGCAAACACAGCGGAAATTCAATTATAAATAATCATCAAATATTTCACTCAACACCTCATGGATTTGTGTGACGCATTCATTTTTTCGACATAAGTTTAATAAACGCGTGTATTGTGCAATGAATATGTAAATGCGATTGCAAATTGCAGTGCATTTCACTGAAAGATTATTGCATTTGCATTCTACACAACCTTATTCACCAAATAATTGCAACGAGCTATAATAAAACTTCAATTTGTTTCTATTCTGTAATACTATATTTCGTATCAAATGCAATTTGAAGCATAACATTAGTGCTTATAACTACATCGTATTTGTGCCTTTGTTCTTCTTTGTCCTTCTACTTCGGTCGCATAACATCTTCCAGACCTTATGACCCTACCTGTTAACCAACTTTGAGTTTTTGGCTGTGGCTCTTCCACAAAATATTTTGTGCGGGTTCATAACATGGCATTCTTAGAAAGCAACAA
>JAOEHK010001625.1:1742-12393 GCA_025447835.1 Labidoglobus nevermanni
GTTCAGGATATAGCCAGGTCTCAATTATTTCTCTGTAATTTCTTTACTACTGTGCAATTAATACGTTTATAAAATACATATAATAAAGACATTCTGTGTGGTAGGGGAACTACATGTCCACTACAAGGAAGTGGGATATTGCAGTACTTCCACAGAACAAACATTCATTTGCTTTCCAGTAGTCCCGCTACTTGCTCATTCCATTCCTAATTGACGTGCCATTCTGTAGATGTAAGAGATAAGCTCTAAGAGCATATCGCATGTAATGATAGTTTAGCAGCGAGAGTAGAAACATAAAGGCGTCCCCGAAAGCAGATAACGGCAACCAGCCAGCATATCCCGGATCAAGTCTATAGAAGGCAAGGAGTCTTGTTTCACCAAACTGGTCGCGCAGGGTTGCAAATATAAGTTGTTAGTTTCTGTTATCTTAAGTATAAGTTTAGTTGAGTCTTGCGCGAATAAACATTAGAATCCTAGAAGTAATAATAATAAACTGAAAGTCCAATTAGACGTTTAATCATAAGTTACAGATTGTTGAAATTGGAGTCTCTTCCATAAATTGTAGAGCACGACAAATTACATCTGGGTATTCAAGCTATTGTATCAGAAAGTCTTAGGTTCAATACTCGGAGGAATATTGTTATATACTAGATTTAAAACATTAAGACACTTTGCATAAAGGTATCTTTCATTTCCCTTCTCCATCTGCTCAATCTCAAATCTTTACTTGTTTGTGATTGTTCTTCTTGTCAATAAAATGAAATTTTGGAAGGAATACGTTATTATAGCTTAGATTTACATATTATGTAAATGTTATATCAAGTTCTCAATGAATTTTAAGTCTTGCAAGATAAATTGCCAATAATTTTTGAAAATAACATAAATCAACATGAAATGCACACAATTTGTAGAAAAATTAGTGTCACGTTATTTTCTTATAATTTAAACATAATTACTTTGCATTTTCATGTCCAATAGTGGAAAATATAGAATGGTTTTTTAATGGATGGCAACAGACCAGACAGATTTCAAAGCAGCTGTCAATAAAATTTATTGCGAAAATTGATTACATTTGCATCGATAAAACATATATATATATATGAGTTAATATCACTCAGAAATATCTTTACAATTATTACATTTTCAGTTTCAGAAAGCTACAGTTTACAAATCTTCAAGTTACGACATGAAGAACTGTAACTATTTTGAGCTAATGCTAGTTTCCCTTCTAGTACTTATCTATAGCACTAACCAATCATCAATACGTAAGTTACAGTTTAGGCAGGAAATGGTTTCATGGTATACCCCCTTAATTTATAGATTCTGCTATTACAATCTGCAAACGCAATGATCCCAACATTAGAGAGTGTTATTGTCAAAATTTCAGAACATTCTTGCCAATTCTGAAAGATGGTGCCCCTCAAATGAACATTCCACCCTTGGATCCGATTAATGTGCTTAGCATTGTTATGGACCTGACGAAATTGCATTCACTTCATGTTCTGGTTAATCTATTCAATTCGACCGCAACTGGAATCTCTGGTATGAATGTTACAAGCTGCAATATGCAACTTTTCGAGGCGGGTGGGGAGTTTGATTTCACTTTCGAATTGCCACTGCTTAGACTTGATACATTTTATACTGTGGTGGGTTCGTTTGGAAACTACACCCTCAACACCACAGGGGATTTCCATGCGGAATTTAGTAAGTTTCTATAGTTTCCTCAAAAACTATAAATCGTAGTAATTGCGTTTTCAGCAAGTCTGACTGTATACACTAATTTTACGGGTTCTAAATACATGAAGAATAACGAGGAGCATTTATACTTCAATTCTACAATGGACGATTTCAAGATAGGAAGTATAAGAATGCATTTTAACAAGATGTTCCCAAATAATCCACAAATGGACGAGATCTTTAATGGGATAGTTGCAGACAATATTGACATTCTTGCCAGTGAAGTCGAACCAGTTGTGGTAACTGTAGTAAGGTCCATAGCAGAGCAAATGGTCGACACCATTTTCGACACCTTTCCATATGATGTCTTATTTCCGCTCGATTGACTTAGTTGGTAAAGGCATTCGTGGGCATAATGGTTGATGTCGTACGGTTGTAGTTACAAGATATAATCAAGGTCTACTCGAATCCACTTATTTCTTCCTTATTCCTTTGTTATTAATGCAGTGTACAATATATTTATAGCATACAATACAATAAAGACATTCCTATGCTTTACAGCAGTTCTCCTATTAGTTAGTTGGTTGGTTTATTGGAGGGCGTGTTACACATGCTGTACTAAGGCTAAACAATATTTAGTCCCATTGTAGATCCTCTTAGTTTCGGAAGGGACCACATCATCTACCGTTTCAAATGTCGTACTGTTCTCTCTCTAGTGGCCGATCGATAGAAAAGGGTAACGATCTGCCAGGGATAGAAACCGAGTCACTAGACTCGTGGCTATTTCAGTCCGTCTTCGTTACCACTCGCCTACCGAGCAGTTGTGTGTCTTTCTCATTTCATTATATCCTAAAGTGCTCATTTTATTGTTATCAACAGTCCTGGCTGACTTTGTTGGTTGTTATATACTTAGAATGCATATCTATATTATTATGCACTTGTTTCTCAATGTATATGGGCATATTTCGAACTATTCTTCTGTATATATTACTAATCTATGGCAATCAATAATCGGCAAGAGACTGAGAATAAAACATTTGTATAATTCCTTTATTTGAATAATTTACCTCTATATTGCAGGGTATCCTGGCATATCACCTACAGAAATGCCTATATATATATATTCTAATTTAAAACTATACAAGAAATGTTAAAATTGGCCTCACTGATTTATTTGGCGACAAATTGACAATATTTCATTATAATGGTAACAGATATATTGCGCAAAATATTTGTAATAACATCTATGACGAACTTTTGCCATATTTGCATTCAAAACAAATTTCCAAATTGTGTATATAATTAGAAACCTCCTTCAAATTTTCTCATTATAAGTTTGATCAAGTAGGCCTCTTGACGACATGAAGAACTGCATGAGCTTTGAGTTTATGCTGGTTACCCTTCTAGTACTAATCTATAGCACTAACCAATCATCAATACGTGAGTTACAGTTGAGGCAGGAAATGGTCTCATGGTATACCTCCTTAATTTATAGATCCGGCTATTACAATCTGCAAACGCAATGATCCCAACATTAGAGAGTGTTATTGTCAAAATTTCAGAACATTCTTGCCAATTCTGAAAGATGGTGCCCCTCAAATGAACATTCCGCCCTTGGATCCGATTAATGTGCTAAGCATTGTTATGGATTTGACGAAATTGCATTCACTTCATGTCCTTGTCAATCTGTTCAATTCTACCGCAACAGGAATTTCCAGTATGAATGTTACAGACTGCAATATGCAACTTTTCGAAGCGGGTGGAGAGTTTGATTTCACTTTCGAATTGCCAGTACTTATACTTGATTCTTATTATACGTTAGTAGGTTCCTTTGGGAACTACACCCTCAACACCACAGGAGATTTCCATGCCGAATTTAGTAAGTTTCTATAGTTTCCTCAAAAACTATAACTCGTAGTAATTGCTTTTTCAGCAAATCTGACTATATACACTAACTTTACGGGTTTAAAATACATGAAAAATAACGAGGAGCATTTTAACTTCAATTCGACAATGGACGATTTCAAGATAGAAAATATAAAAATGCATTTTAACAACATGTTTCCAAATAATCCACAAATGGACGAGATTTTTAATGGGATAGTTGCAGACAATATTGACATCCTTGCCAGTGAAGTCGAACCAGTTGTTGTAACTGTAGTAAGGTCCATAGCAGAGCAAATAATTGACACAATATATGACACTTTTACATTTGATGTCTTATTTCCACTCGATTGACATCCTAGAAAGTGTTTGCTATGGGAATATCTAATTCTACTGAAATACATGTATTTCTTCACAATTCCTTTGTTACTCCAATGTGCAATAAACAAGTTCTGGCTATCCACGCATATTTTGCTTCGAATTCCAATTGGAAAACATAGAAACAAGTTTTGCCGATTTTCCCGACCGCAGAATCCTGCCACTCCTGTTACTACTTCATTTCTGCTGCTTTTGTAACAGTTTGTTAGGATCAAGTCTTTGTATCAATATATTAATGATATAGATGATGTTTTTGGAGGGAATATTGAAGTAAACAATTTCCACATCTCTTATCCACATATTGAACTAAGGGCTGTAGATTCAAGATGAAATAACTTCAAGAAAGCAAGATGCAAATTTTAGTATTCCTTCAAAACATTAATGGCACCCTCAGGTACCTTCTGGTAACTAGAAACTAATAGTTTATATGGTGAATGCCTATTTTCTTCTCATTTCCTTGCCACTGCAATAAAGACCACGCCGAAAAGTTGACAATTAAAGTGACGCTTCTCGTAATAGCGGCTAATTAGCAGGACCTCTGAGGTCATAAGTGTAATCTCGCTAATCGTAAGAATATCCAAACATTAAGTCCAATCACATGGTATTCAACTCCTCAATCATGGTACCTAGTAAGATAGTAACCGGTGGGGTAATTAAAACACAATCCCATTAATACCTGTTTAATCTACATTTCCGTACTTGATTCATCAAGTGGTAAATACCTCGAATCGGAGGATTTTCTTTGGGGTTCAAGGTTAAAATAATCTATGGATCAATACTCTCTGCCAAATCTCTCAAGTATCGATAATAAATCATTTACAATAAAATAGATAAGGAAAGAAGAGGTGAGATGTGACTTTCGATGCATTATTCAAATATGTTGGCAATTAAAATGGTAATTTTGTGTGCTTGTTACTTATGCAAATGAAATATTGCAAATTATGCAAATGCACGCAGTGCATTTGCAATTCTGCGATAATGAAATAAATAATTTCCACGTTTACCTTCAACTTTGTCGCCAACAACAATGCATTCATGTACAATATATGAAATTCTTCATTCGAACAAAACACCCCTAAGTTACGGATTGGTAGTCTGTAGCTCAATAGATATCAATAGAAATCTCCAAGAATATCCAAGAGCAATGACTTTTAACTTAGCCTTTAGCTTTCTAACAATAATTCCTTCCTTTTTATATTTTTATTTCATTTTTAATCGTGCCCTATACACACTAGCTTCCAATTGAGAAACCGGAAAAGCGGTTTTAACTCTTAATGCTTTCCCGCCCTCTCTGCCTCTCTGTTTATTCTATTACCCCATGCTACAAACAAGGCCCAGAATGATAATTTTCTTCAGGTTCCTCCTTTAATCCCTAAATAGGTGAGTTTGCTAATTCTCACGATGATCTGATCGTTGGCAAAGAGTCGTCTGGTATACTAGACTGTTTGTTACAAGTCATAAAAACATAATAAATAGCACAATTAAACAAGTATAAAAACATAATAAATAGCACAATAAAACAATAACTTACGACCATGAGGTTGTTTGTTTACATTTAGGACGAGACCATACTGCTTATTGGTGTTCCTGCCTCTAACCGACATTAAATTATACCAGAAGCACTACCATTAGATTGGATAAGTGGAAACTGACTGCTTATATTACAATTTCCTTATTTGCAATGAAAACGTGTTCATCTGAAATGTAAGCATGTTCTCCAGGTGATCGTATGGGCATGAACCACCTGCATTTCAATTCCGTATTGTGACCAGCACTCCGTTATACAATCGAAGCAATGTCTCCGTTCACATACTAACTGCATTCCTAATTAACAATATTTACATACAATTCGCATTAGGTAGCGCACTTACAACACCAATAATTGTCGAGGCGAATGTGCGAAAATCGAGATTACAATGAAATAATGGATTAGATTTCACTCCAATGTGATTCTGACATATTGTGCCTTCCATAGCTTGGTCTCTATCTACTCTAAGCGCATCAATAACATCCCATGGCGAGAATTTAATTACCATTGTTAGAAGAATTTCAGAACTACATTTCTTAACGTAATTACAATCTTTAATTATGTCTACTCTATCCATATGGTACCAAACTTTACCATTCTAATTTATTATCGGTGGTGTTCCTTTATCTTCTAATTGAACCAATTTTAAGAGAGTTCTAGCCAACCTTATTCAGAAGAATTTAATAGTATGACTACTAGGGAGAGTTTTGATCTTATAAAAGGCTGATTAATTTTTCTGTGGCTGGGAATCGAACCCAGTATTTTGGTGTAGCGACTGACGACGTTAGCACTACACCAATTCCATTCCCAATGTTTCGATGCTGATTTTACTACTTAGACTGCAATTCTTCATATTGTGGAATTGTTAACGATATTTTGTTAACGCTTTTCTTGAAAACTGAGTGGCAAACACGCGATCTCCTAATGCAACTGCAAACAATGACGCTTCGCTAGCTACTAAGGCCTCTCCATATTGACACAGTCATCAACATGCAAATTATGCCGCAGTTTCGCTCATTTTACAATTCAAATCCTAGTATTCTTCTTCATACCAACATGTTTCTAATTGGATTGACATTGAATGCGATGGAAATAAAGTTTACAGATTCCTACTCACACTTTCAAATTGTCCATTGATTTGAAGATGCGCGCACTTGAGGAAACCTTCGTGGACGAATCGGATGGGCAATGAAGTCGCGATGGTGCACCAACAAGCGTCATCAACACAATCGTCGGGCGCCTCACCTGATCGACGCTTATTAAGTCAATGCAATCAGGACCAGATGCCAGAGAAGGGAGCAACGTGTTCAATCTGTTTCGGAATCGCACTCTGACTAGCGATGCGCTCAATGAGAGGACCAACATGCCAATTGCAGCATACACGTGTTTGTTTACCAATTAGAACCATTTTCTCATGTTCTGTTTGGTAATAGCATAGTAATGGTATGTTAGCTTGGGTTAGGATGGGTCAGGTTGGCTCAGATTAGGTTATTTATTCAATGGAGTTGAATAAGCATATTAAATGGGAGAGAGAAGATATCGAAGATGAAAATTGTCATCTGCGCAATTGTAATGCGCAGCAAAGTGGGGCGGCCGCTATTTGCCGAGACGCCTAAAACAATGGAATGCCCATGTGTGCCGTTTTACAATACCCTTTCACTTTCGTTTCGATCGCGAGTCGCAAGCAGATTTACGCTTTACTAATAATTGCATAAAATCGTAACTGATTGCGATTTGTCACGACGCAATTTGCATGTTGCAGATGATGATGATGATGATGATGATGATGATGACCCAGATGATGCTCAGAAAGTGCAAATCCATACGCACCCACCCACATCTTGCATTTCTGCTTCATTCTTAATCCATAGCATTGTCATCTGCTTAATCAGGTGCTGATTAGAGCATCGTCCGAAATTGCTAATTAAATTATTGCTACTGTTCGCTTTGCGTTTATGTAATCTCTGTAAATCCCTAATTATCAACAATAATGTCGCTAATTTTGTATTTCTCAATTTTTCGCAATCCAATAAGAATTGCGAAAACGCATCTTTGCTCGAGTTAAGATATGCAACCAACAATACCTGATACAGGTACAGCTCTTGTGGGATTCGAGGAACTTAATCCAATGCGAATTAACACTACTAATAGCATATTTACCCTCCTAAGACTATTCTATGGTGGACACATTAATCACTTTAAGTGAATCAATTAGTCAGGTTGTAGATTAAGGTAAAGAATAGGTGTTGATATTAATTCAAGCAGGAATCAAGTTATAGTGTTAATGGGATACTAATTTAGACCCTCTAAACCACAGTTTCTCAATGTGGGTGTCATTGCACCCTTGAGTGCCTTGGTCGAAGCGCAAGGGACAATCCCAGGGAATACCCTTGAGATTTTAGGGTTCCCATTATCAAATAAGTATGAAAGACACTCTTAACTTTCATTTTATATTCATTATTCGATTTCGCATTTGGCGCCCATTTGCGTTTTCATTCTGCATCCCCTCCCCCATGATTAGGGTTAAGGTACACATTTTCGAGGGTTTCCGAAGAATTGCTTAACCTCTGTGAAAGCGGCGAATACACGTGAGTGCCCCAAGTGAGATGGCAGTCGAAGTGGACTCTGAGGGATTACCTGGGTGTTGGCCTTAAGAGTGAGGGGTGAGTGCGTTTATTTATGAAGCAGATGGCTTCCGATTTGTATTCGTTGATAGTTAGACGCCATCTTGAATACCAAGCCGGGCTGAATACATCCCTTTTTATATTTGCATTTCTAGCCTAAACTAATATTCGTATAGAAACTATAATGTCTGAACTATGGAACTATGAATGTCTGAACAGGATATGTTGGGTTGGGTATAGATCTAGAGCTTGTAAATTTTAATTTTAATTGACATAGAAATGAAAAGCATGATTAGCAACGCACCACCGAGCTATTTATCAATGTGAATAACCTGAAAAGAATGACCTAGAGGAGTGAGAAGAGAATGTAGGCGAGTGGGACCACCATGGCCGTGCTGGTCATGGAGAACCCGGTGCAGCATGCGACAATGAACCATATCAGAGCGTAGAAGCACGCCTGGAAGGCAATGTGCACGCACAAGAGCCTGAAACGCAGAAACCACATTATTGCCCACCCCCTCCAGCCCCCCTTACGTACAGCGTATCCTTGCCGCGCGCGGCGTCGATGTTCTTCATCGACTCCTTGGACAGGAACTGGCGCACCCCTTTCTCCAGGTCCTCGAAGTAATCGCACCACACGAGCTGCGTCACGTCCAGGTTGAAGTGCTCCTGGTCGGCCTTGCCGAGCCACTGCTGCAGCTCCAGGGTGCGCTTGTTGTCGAACCTCCATTCGTTGAAGATGAAGGGCTCTAAGCGGGTGAGACTCGCGTTCACGTTGCGATGGAGCTTCATGAGGCTGGAATAGACATGGCAATGATCTCGTTTGATGGCGACCACTGGTCGCGCCCTACATCGGCTTCCGGCCGCCGCAGATGCGCGTGAGCAGGTCCAGGAAGAACGCCGGAATGAAGTGGACGAAGAAGGCGGCCAGCTTGAAGTGGCGCAGACTGGGCAGCAGCTTCAGATGCGGATACCAGACGGCGCTCATCAGCGGGTAGCGGTGCAGCAGCACGTTGATGCGGTCCTCGACCATCGCCCAGCGGAAGGGGTTGCACGTGCCGCTGGTGCAGTGGTACACCGCCACCGCATTGTTGCGCGTCGTGCCGGCGCGGAAGCCGGCAGCGAGCACCTGGTTGACGACGACGTCCACCGGAATGTAGTCGTAGACGAGGTGCTTGGCTGCCGGCAGGCGGCGCAGCACGCCGCGCGACGCGCCCATTATGAAGCCCGGGGGGCCGTTTTTCGAGCTCGTCCAGCCGGGGCAGGGTTCGCGCCACGCGTTCGTGACTGCGGGCGCAATTTGCGGCGTTAGTGCGCGCCGCCGGCCGATAGATGGCGCCACTTACTCATGCTCGGCCGCACGACGGCGCATGCGAAGCGCGCCTCCCACTGCTGCACCTCCAGCTCGGCGAGGTGCTTGGCGAGCGTGTACGTGTTGGGGTGGTCGGCGAGCAGCTCGCGCGTGCGCGCCTCCAGCTCGTCGTCGCCGAGCGACGTTGCCAGCTCGATGATGCGGTCGGCGTCCTGCGCGAGCGGGTAGATGACCTGCGAATTGTCGATATGGGGAAAGGTTGCGGTCGCCGGCCAGAGATGGCGCTCTCGCACCTCTTCGACGTCCGCACGCCACGCGTTCGCATATGCGCTGCTCACGTGCACGAACGCCGCGAGGTTCTTGCATTCGGCCGCCAGCTGGAGGCAGCGGCGCGTGCCCAGCAGGTTCACGTCCACGGTGACCTTGAACGGGTCGGTGAAGTTGAGCGTGGCGGCGGCGTGCACCACCACGTGGACGCGCTCGCCGAGGATGGCGCGATCGGCCGCCGAGAGCGACATGTCCGGCAGGCCGACGTCGCCGGCGATGGCCACCAGCCGGCTGAACGCCTGGAATGCGAGGAGGTGGTGCAGGGTGGCGGAGGGCGCGCGCGGCGCGTTTGAATTTACCGCGTCCAGCGTGCTGTCGGCGCGCATGCGGTCGAAGACGGCGCTCGCCTTCAGCTCCTGCAGCCGCTTGTCGACGGCAACGCCGCGCTTCGGACGTATCAGCACGTAGATGTCGCCACCGGCCGGCACCGTGCGCAGCAGCTTCTCAATCAGGCACATGCCCAGGAAGCCGGTGCCGCCCGTCACCAACACGTTCTTCTTCCCGTACCAGGTCGCAATGTCGCTCATCTGCACACGGAGAGAGCCGGAACATGAGCACGTGATCAAGGAATCCTGTGTGTCTTTGATTTACGACTAAAATTCCAGCAATTTGATCGAAATTAAGTGTTAGCCAGGTTGCGGGTACTCTTAGGATGGCTATAACGCAAAGGAAAATTTGAGAAACCTCATGGTTCGGAAGTTATAGCGAAAAAACCAACAACGCCTGTTTGCAATAGGCGGACGGAAAGATGGGCAAATATTTGTAAAACCCAGGCAACGCTGGGTCCACCAGTAGTATCTATATACACCTATTGTACTCTGACCCTTTAATTTAGAATCTAAGTGACTCCTGCTGAATTTCCAATTGGAATTATATTGGCTCCCTTAGGGGCATTCCAGGTATGTCATAGGACACCAAGTT
>JAOEHK010001636.1:0-15701 GCA_025447835.1 Labidoglobus nevermanni
TATACTTTTGTGATGTGACACGCCACAAAAAAATATGTTTATATTTTTCGAATGTTGACACACTCAGCTAAAAAGGTCCGCCATTACTGCTATATATCAATATTAATTTTTGAATTCAATGCCAATTGCTGACATACACTCGCAATATCCGCTGAATTAGTTTTGACCTTGTATGTGGGCAATTAACAGGTTAAAAATGGCTGGCGTACCCTTAGGATAATCACCCTACACTTGAATTATTCGTACATATTCAATTTGTTGTAATCGAAGAGGTCCTTGATTTTCGAATATAAATAGATATATTTCCTACAAACTTCCTACATTATGGAAATATCTGGCAAATTTTATATGCTGAGATTTCAATTCGTGAAGAAAGGCCAGCCATGAATTTTGGTATAATGCTTTAGATTTAGATTTGGGATTATCCCTTTTATATCATGCAGATTCATCTCATATGATGAAGGATTGTTCCCGAATTTCGACTGAATAATGCTAGCTAACGCCGGGATGGAAACGATGGGGGTTAGGACAATTTCACAGGCGGTATTGAATGCGGACCAATAAATTTAATGAATAATGTCGAAAAATAAACAGGGCCAGCAATTAGCGATTTCTTTTTGTAGCCATAACGACAGCTATTGTTTATAGTCAATTCAAGGCTTCAGTTAGCTGGAGAAGCATGTTGGCGAATAAAGCATACCACATGGAATTCATATGTTCTCATATTCATTCGCCACTATAATTGTCGCCATTGTTGCTTTCACTAGAACTGGGGCCCATTTTCATATTAATAGCAGATCATTGCGAAAGTGGTCAGCGTATATCTTGAAGGGGTTAAATTCTATTTCGCCTTTACTCATAAGCCAATTTTATGCCTTAATCGGGAGAAGAATTTGTCTACGATAGTCAAAGTTGTTAATGTAACTACCAGGGAGAGTTTTGATCATATAAGTTACAGAATAAATTTTCCGTCGCTGGGAATCGAACCCAACATATTTGTGTCGCACTACAACATATCTCCCCGGGTTCATTTGATATTTATTGAAGCCTTTATTAGAATACTCTATACAATATATACAAAAGATATTAAACCTAGCGGTTATTCATGCACAAAGAAGTAATTTAAAACTATATGCTTAAATAAAGAAAAAGGTACGACAACATTTGCATTTACAACAAATGCGATGACATTTGTAACTCGTTGGCGACACAGAATTGCGCGAGAAATGTTATTAAAAACTAAATTACATGAAAACTACTCCATATGTAGAAAAACTAATTAAATTCTTGGTTTTACCACCCAATATCTATCCAACCTACCCAATGTTCGTATTAATCAGAAACTTAGTTTGAAATATGGTTTCAAGGGTTTTAATAAGCTCAGTCTCTCCCTGCTTACGCCAACCGTAATCCCTGCTCTCATGCATTATTCGTTGCGTCAATTTTGACATTACACTAAAATAATCAAGCAACAAATTTCCCTCAGTGCCAGGTTCACATTTTAATCATCACTAAATTTAAAGTTAATTAAAGTGCACTTCAGATATAGGACAATAACATTCATTACTGACGATCCCTTCCTTTCTCCCATGTATTCTAGTTGTCTCCGTGTTCAGGTTCTCAGCTCTTTGTGTGCTGTAACAAATGCAAAATGAAATATGTTCAGCGCACATTCCGCAATCTTGTCGCAACAGGTGAATTATGATTGCTATTATCTGGCATCTAAAAGAAGTTGGCGTGAGAAACATATATAGTCGGCAACAACATTCCAAAGATGTTTTGTATTTGTGTACTTAAAATATACCAATTAATCAACTTTCATTTCAGTTAAGACCCTCTATGACTCGGAAAATTGTAGAGTTAAATGAATCGCCTTAGAGTGGCGATTCGTTATGAGGCCGTTGAACTGCTGACCGCTTTTTCTTAAGCTTTAGCTCTGCAACTGAATTGTTAGGACATTCAGGATGCCGCTGCGGCACTTCCGGAAAATGAAAAACTAAAATATTCATTATTTTCCGCGCAATTCCTCCATCTAGCATCCATCTTTTATTATCTCACCATTAGCCTTGAAGGCATTCTATTTCAAGTTCTCGCCTTCAATTATTGCAAAAGTGGTTAAGTAGAAAGGCGATTTGTGACTGGTAGTGAAAATGGGGAAAGTCGCAAAACTGCCGAGTGCATGTGTTTGCTCTGTTTCACCGGCGTTTTGCGCGGTAGCGACCGGAACATCCGGTAGCCAACCGGAAACGAAACGCGTTTGCCGCTTTTCGGACGTAATCGGCGCCACAGTCGCGGTCAGCAGCGGTTCATTTACACGCCCAACACACGTCTACAAATTGTTTTCATTTTAATAAAATACGCCAACAATGCGAATGCGAACAAGTCCATTAGAGAACAGCAGATGCGGAAAAATGGGAGCGGAAGCTAGCATGATACTGCATTTAATAACATTAGCCGACAGTATGTAGGAAATACATTAAGATGTCAATGCCCATTAAATCATAGTCCTTCTCATTTGTAAATAGAGAAACATTGACATAAAATATATATATGAGAATGGGCAATTCGAAGTGTTTCATTTGATCTTGAAATTAATTTCACATTTAGATAAGTTTAGGTACATAGTCAATTATCGTTGTTTGAAATAAATCAAAATTTAATCATTTTTAACGCACCTCTATATTTAACATCAATATAACTTTATAGTAAACCATATAAATATAACCGTAATATAACAAAGGACGCGACATAAACTGAAATTTCATCAATTTCCAAACATAACTGATACTAGAATATTTATGACTGGTACAAATATTAACTATAACACATAACATGTTATATCTGCATATTTAGGTAATCATTTATCATACACATCAATGAATTGATGACTTTATTATTCTGCAACCACCTGCCTGCCCTTCTAGATTGGTACTCAAGATGGCGTCTAGGTATCAACGAGTCGAAATCGGAGGCCATCTGCTTCACAAACAAACGCACTCACCCCTCCACGTTAAAGGTCAACTCACAGGTAATTCCATGGAGAAACTCCGTGAAATACCTCGGAGTCGCGAACCCTCGCATCCACACCTCCACCAAACTGAGGGTTTGAGCTCATGGAAACACACAGACCACGTGGGTAAGGGGTACTTGGGCCGTATTGTAATCAAGAAAAGGTTTCTTATCCCGAAAATCCCTGTAAGATAATGTGGTCACTTTAACTCTTTAAATGTATTATTTACAACATTAACAAGAGATGAGCGAAATCTATATATATGTTAAAAGGTTCTAGGATAGTTTACATGTTTTTGTATTACTGTTTGAATTAAATTATGCACAATGTTGCGGTAAATATGAAAGACTGATTTGCATTATTGATTATGAAATGTGCATATATATTGTACGATGTTTTGCATAGTCCAGTTATCACGTGATTCATTAATAAATTAATGGTCGTTTGCCCTTTTATTGATTCCAGCCTATTTACTCTCTTACCATGAACAAATGAGCTGACCTGTGAGCAGAAACTTCACTGTACTTGCTAGGTATTGACATATTTTGCATTGACGTCAATTTGTCATCCTTCCGTAATTACGTTTGTATTTCAATCCCAATTGAGCGGTGTTCTTTATCTATCAATCGCAATATAAATCAAGAAAAACCTAAGTTGATTGACGATTATTGCCGCAGGGCTATTAACATCTGTAGCGATGCAGTCCGGTGATGTGGTTGTACTGAAACCGAACCACGTCAACGTCGTTCTATCATGCCTTTTTACCTTCATGCCAAATATGAAATTGTAGGAGCGTAACATGTCCACCTTATCGTTAGTTACATGCAGCTCTAAGTTGCAAGTACTGGCAAAATTCAACGTCGTATGACCTCCAGTTGCGTGTCTCTGTCCTCATTCAGGGCATAAGTTAACTTCCTATAAACTATCCGTGGTCAGGCTACGGTCCACTACGGTCAACATTCGTGGTTCGCCACTGATCTGCGGATATGATAAGGCAATCAGCAAAAAATGCCCTATATTGCTGCTAGCAAAGTATACTTGTTCTTAATCCTTTTGATTGATTTTACGTACTTTTAAATGAGTAGAGGGAGCAATGCATTCAATTATCAATCAAGTCGAATTGTGGGCACTGAATAAATTATTATTGCTTGGCGTACGTCTGCAGTTGTCTCAAATTGTCTTTATGTTGACCTAATAGAGTTCTGGAGTTGTCGGTCGACCCGTTACTGGGATAATTAAGCTTCCCACAATTCGTATTTGTGCTTCTCCGTCGTAGATTGCAATTGCGAAGGCCTTTATGAAGGAAGAGAGGGTCGCCGTGTCGAAATTAAAGGCACCAGCTAAATTAGTGGGCATAACTTAACTCAATTGGCTATTAATTTTCAGACAACTACGTCCATAGTTAATTTTTGCGACGATAAATAATACTGAATAATAGCGGCATGGATTTAGTCAACTCTCTAATTCACCTATATACTTAATTAGTAATAGGTTCTATGGAACCTTGCCTCTTACTTCATTCATTTGCGTACTTGTTGCCGACATTTTTGTTGTACAAGAATGTATACCACGTTTACAAGTCTCTACTCACTATTTTAGATATATTGCATTTATTTTACGAATGCTATTATTAGGGATATTTAGGGATGTCCCCGAAAATTTGTTTTCGGTCGTCCATTTAATGTGAACTGTACGAATGTCAGTGGTAGGATTTCATTACTAAGACCTATATATATTATAATTGCAAGGTATTTTAAGAAAGATGATTGCCTTGAGCTGAAATTCCGGTATTCCCCTTCCTGAGGTGCGATTCATCGTTTCAGCCTGCTTCTATATCCAAGACTTCTTTCTATAGCCTATTATTTATTAGTGAACATTGTACAGTAATATGAAGATATTGTGGACATGGTAATGATGCCAGTAATCGATTAATCTATTACGGTAAGTTGAATATGTGTGGCTTAGTGTTCTAGTTCTATGGAACTTACTGCCCACCTCGTGGTGCCTAACTGAGGGTGCATTTTTATAACTCCCTCTTGAATATGTCGCTTTCATTGCTGTCGACTAAAAATACTCAATGTTTTAGTCAACCAACATGTGTGAATGTTGTACGTTTTATAAACATTTAGATAATTTTCTGCGCTGTTTTATTTTATGTCGTGGATGGTGTATTCATGTATTGCAGTGCTTCTTATTTACATCCTGTATTGTTATCCTAAAGGAGTATGAAGGACATATGTTTATTTCTACCAGTTGTGTTTATATAATACATAATTTCTACGCAATTTCCGACGAACTGGTAGCCCTCTCTTGCTTTTATTTGCTATTTCTTCGGGTTGTGTTCACTTTTATTGCTACATTCCGAGGCGACACATTTATGTGCGCCATTTTTTACAGTTTCATCCGACAATATTTTACTTCACTATCCAAGCATTCACATGTTCCTATTTAAAGGTTTACATAGCAGGGACCTAATTTTTTTATTTCCTATTACAGCAAAATAACGAATAGAAACTTGATTAATAATTGGAAAATTTGGGATGGATTTGTACCAGGATAACAAACATGGGCCTCTGTAGGTAAATGAATTAATGAAATATGCAACTTATAGTAATACCTAATACGTAATGCTAATAAAATATTTCTTATCTAATTGGGACACAAAATGTTGGCTTGCTACATACAAGTGGAAACATTTCGCTGTGTAATTTGTCTATTATTTTTCCGCATGAATATAATTTGCGAAATATAGCGGAACATTGCGCTAGAAAGGGGTGTTCGTGTTTTTTGTCCATTTTACCCAGCTCAAATACTTGTCGCTTGACCAAGGGAGGAAATGCGGTAAACTGTAAAATCACTAGTATTGAAATTAATCACGCTGCCCTTATTGTTTGCGAATTTGCACAGGGGGTATTTCCTGAATGGTGGCAGAGTCTAACCTTCCCCGAAATAGGTTTTCAAACAACGAGTTATCGCCTCTGTGAAATTGGTGCATAATTGATCTTTATCTAGGAATTTATGCGACAATGGAATCGTAACCTTTATATTAAGTTATAAGTCATCCTCGCGAATGTGCAACTGTGCGAATTTCAGCATGGAAAAAGCAGATGCAGGAGAAACTTTGCACTTTAATGAAAAGCGCATGTTCAAGGGGCTGGCGCATTAATTGGCCGCCACCGGGGCGACCGCGATACCTATTAACAGACGGAAGCATTAAAGTCAGTGTCAGTGCAACATGTACGCTCGGAAACAAATTAATTAAACACAATTGCAATGAAAATTGCAATAAATTTCGCAGCCTACTAGACACGCCGACGTTAACAAATGCGAGCAAGCACTTTAGATTATGCCCAAATTGCAGACAAATAGACGAGGTCGAACAGTTATTTGCAACCCCATCATTTGCCATCATTCAGCGATGCTGAGCAAGGCTCTTATCAGTTTGCCTTTCTTCTGTGTTGCCTTCCTTTCTTATTGTTATTTGTGCTGCTATGCAGGTCTAGTTCATTGTTCGAGGACAAATACCACTTCGAGTAGAAACTAACGATTAGAACGAGTTGAAAAAAATATTGAAGTACATTACATTCAAGGAACCACTGACATATCTATTTCAATATAATCCTTGTGTTTGCAAAGACGAAAATTCATTTTTGAATATTCTATATTGCGAAACCATCTGAAACACATGTTGAAGAATTTTAAAACTATATTAGTTAATCTATTAATCTGTCTGTCTGTCTGTCCGCCTGGTTGTATGACCTTCATCCATTTCTAAAATACAAACAATTGAATTGAAATGAAATATTGGGCATGTTCCCTGTAGTCCTTGAACAGCGCTAACGCAAAGAAAAATTCGAAGAACCTCATGATTCGAAAATTATAGCCAAAATACTTTCACTTTCATGACAAACGGCACTGCAATAACGATCGACGTCGGTCTTCTGCGCAAGCGTATTGTGTACCGAACGAATCCTGTATCCTTCTTTTTCCCATATAATTTTCCGTACGAGGATAGAAGTACATAGTGAAGAAATTCAGTTTTACTAACGTTAAAATATCATAATTTTGTGCTTTTCGTTATTAATCGTTATAATGCGTTAGTAAAAAAGGTGAAGTCCTTACTCAGATATAATTATAAAATTCCGCAATTAAACCATATGCAATTGCAAAATTTCATGAGCAGGTGAAGTTTCTGCTAGGCTAGCTCACTAAAACTATAACAGCAGCTGCAAATTGCTAGTTTAAGCCGAGGCAAAGGGCCAAATGCCGAGTCCTGCGGTGCTCGCGGTAGAATATTTTATACCTTTGTTAAAGCACTTTTATACATTACACACATTGTAACATCCGAGATAAGCACAACATGTGTCTGTAATGAAACTGGACAAAAGATCCTATTATTGGATTAATTGCACCAACTTGATTTTATTACTCAACCATGCGGATTTAAGAATTTATTTGAAGTTACTGGCAATTAAATTATTGCTAAAATTTATTATAGGGGCCACTCTTTAGTTCGTGCCTATTTTTAGCACATGCATTTCAATGTTAAAATGAATTCATTATTCAACTTTTGCCCTCAGTTCCTATCTAAGACTAATCCCCATGTTTCTGGAATTGTATGGATTCCTTTCTAAAACAAAAGCATACATTTCGCTTATGAAGCTAAAATGGCTGAAGTCAGAGAAGACAAGGTCTAACTATTAGGCGGGTGAACCAGAACTTGCCATTCATAATTTCAAAAAAATTTTCAACCGGAACAGCGAGTGTTGTCATCAGGTAACATTATGGATTCATAGATCGCTTAAAGAACATCATATTCTAACCATGGAAGTTTTTCGTGATAGTTTGACCAGAATCACACCCATTTTATACCACCAAATACGGAGAAATAACTCTTTCGAGTTGTGTGGATGTCGATTTATAGCTTTGTTCGGAATTCGGGTTGTTGCGTTAGTGGGTTGAATCAATTTTACTCCTCAGTAATGGTTCGATGCAGACAAGATCTGTACCTGCTATTGTATCTTTTAATCAACATTTCGGAAATACAGTAATATCTAATACATCTAAATTTCAATGCTTATAGACCCAAGTTTCTTGCTTTTGGATATATCCTTCAGGTCCTTTTATAGAAATTGCCTGTTGAGCTGTATAAATATTCTATACTATTGTAATTAAAATGATAAATTTGGAATTTTTACTATTGCCAATGTTTATTAGTAGACACGATAAATCTCTGATTGTCATAAGGCGATTAGGAAGTTATCGAGTAGGTACTTATTAAGCCCATCTTTAGCTTCATTCCGCAATAAACTCTCTAAGCCAGGGCTCGCGAACCAGCGGCTCACGAGCCACATGTGGCTCTTTTAGAAGTAGGGTGTGGCTCTCTCTCACCCTTGACAGACCTGAAAATTTCATAAAAATCTAAGCGACTGTCGGAAACCGCCGATAGTTTGATAGTGGAGGCTCTTTTGTACATTTAGTGTGGCTCTTTTCAGCTCCTGGCTGGCTCTTTTAATGGCCAATTGGCTCTTCCTCGCTAAAAGGTTGGGGAGCCCTGCTCTAAGCCAACAGCTCACTTTTTCGCATTGTAGGACTGTGAGTGCTTTACAGCTCTTAAGGAAGACAGATTGCTTGATTGGTTGTCCGACCAAACGTATGCTTTTTGCTGGCTATCACTAATACTTCGCCTAATGGCAATTAGCAAAGAGTTCGATATTACGAATTACAGTTCGCCATTTCATTTCAAAATAATACCCTAAAAAGTAACGTTCAAGTAATATTTGGATAGTAAGGCAGCATTTCCTTTCATAATAATACAAAAACATAATTACCAACAATAATATTTTATCATATTAATGAAATAAAAACCTGGAAAATTATTAGGTTGTATTGTTTTACGACCTATACCAATATCCTCGAGAATATCAGTCTCATCTCTATATACAAAAATGAATGTGCATGTGTGTGTGTGTGTGTGTTATTGATTTACTCCTAAAATACAAACTATTCGATGGAATTGAAATATTGAGCATGTTTCGTGTACTTCTGGGATACCACTAAAGCAAAGGAAAATTCAAGGAAACTCGTGGTTCAAAAGTTATAGCGAAAAAATCAACACTTCACGACAAACGGCACGGCAATACCGCTCGAATGCAGTCTACTGCGCATGCGTCGTCGTCCGTTGCCAAGCAATGATTGTTTACCGAACGAATGCGCACGGGAATGAATTCTCCATGCCATATCAAATAGGTTGAGACATTGCTAACAGATGCAGATGTGCAAATATGTAGTTGTGAACTAAACTATGAAAACCTCTACGTAGCTTTCTGCGTCGGGAATGGTCGCAGAAATGAGTAAGAATTCAAACATAACCTCTTTTCGGCTAATGTCAAGCAATAAGTTAATAAAATTCCCATTAATAAATAGCCTTGGCCATATTCTCAAGCTGTCCGAGTGTGGTCACCGACGATCTAACTCGACGCGTGCAAGGGAAGCTGAGGACCATGGGCTGACGATGAACGAGCTCGCCACACAGTTTCCGGAGGTGTCGCGGACGACTTTGTTTAAGATCGTTACCAATAAGCCCAAGACTTCACGAAATCGCCAGGAACGTGGTGTGCATGTGCGATTCAACCGCGAAGGCGAAGCATTCCTCAGCCAAATCTTGATGGGCACGGAAACGTGGATTAGCTACATTGGCTAGCAGAACGGCGACGACAAAGATGGCTCGGACTCGAAGAAATGGAGGAAGTCGTCGCCAATCGATTGCTAACAGGTGGACGGGTAGAACAGATGCATGGATAGATGAGCAAATAGTATTAAAGCCCAAGCAACGCTGGGTACTCCACTAGTATTGAATTATTCTATTATGGACTGAATTGAAAGTTATCTGTAGCTATCTCAAATTATATTACGCGATGAATTTAAAATTTATTCACAATAGAAATTCATTTATTGACGTTGTTGAGGAACATTAATCTATACCACTGAAGCAAGGGCAGAAACCTAAGGAACAAAACAACAAATAAGTTCAACCAGAGTCTTAACATCAATGTCGAACTTGTCAATTAGAGATAGACTGACGAATTACTCGATTAGTTGTATCTTTCACTAGTAAAGGAGATTTTTCTAAATAAGGGAAGAAGAGAACGAGAACCAGATAATCTGTTCCATATTTGTATATTTTTAGCACCATTAGCAGAAAGAAGTGAGAAATATCCAAAAGATGTGTTCAAAGCTAGTTATCTCGTCCAGAAAAGAGCAGTTAAAGTGCCAGTTAAACTATTTAAAAAAAATTAACAAATTTTTAAGAAAGTATATGTATAAAGTTTTCAGTAGATTTACTAATATTGTAGAGTGTGATTTTAAAATTGCCGCACAAGCAGACTGAGTGAGAGGATGGACCTCTACTACGGGTTTACACACGACATGGTGGGTGGAAGGAGAAAGAAGGTAAAGTCAGACGTGTAAACCAACCGGGAAACATCAGACTAAGATTTGGTGGCCAGAGGACGCAATTAGTGCCAGGCCTGAAGCTCACGGGTAATTTCCCAGGGTCATACCACATATCCCGACGACTCCGAGGAGACAGGTTCGTGGTGGAGTGGGTTAGAGATCACGAAGGGTTGCTAAGCACTACGACCGCTACAGACCAACACTGGTGGGGGGTTCGGAATCCAGCAGCGATGATGACGGGACGATGTCTCGATGGGGACAATCGGTTTTAGCATAGCTGAATGTAGGGGGAGATCTTGAAATTGCCGCGAAAACGGTCTGAGCTGGAGGATGGAGAAATCTTACTACGAATTGACACACGACGTGGATGGTTCGAAGACGAAAGAAGGTTAAATCAGACGTGTGAACAAAATCTACAAATTGTAGGCGAATCGCTAGTTGTTTTCAATACAATATTATACACGCAATAACATCAATGTTTAGAGCATTTCCAGCACTAAATTATGATTCCAGAAAGCTATTAATATGGACGTAATAGGGCCTACAAAATATTCATAGAATCTCGCAAGAAATAAAAGCATGTAGAATTTGCTCATTTAGAACTTTTAAATATTTGCAGTATCTGCATAAATGCATTTAACATGACACAAGACTAAAGCATTCTTTACGTTAAGCTTAAATTTAATAATACTTTGCACACAGTTTAAGTAAAAAGGACGTAAAAAATGTTGACTGAAGACATGATTCTGAGATTCAGCACGTTTCAAGTGGAATTTCATCGTATATCATACTCATCAACACACAAATCTTCCGCATTGAAAGTAAAAAGTTTCGTCACGTTTAACGAGCACGTCTGCCAAAATTCTGTGTTCCATTTCGCAATTGTCAGCGAAACCGCAAATGTTAATTAAACTCAAACAACAACCGCACGTATCCTTTACCCTCACGCACTAGACTGGCTCCTATTACCATTTGATATTTCGACATTTTGCGCCTCCAACAATCACTTAGAAAATTTGTTATTCGCACTTGCAGAAATCACTTTACAATGTTCTGAGAGAAAATTTGCATGGACATTCCAGTGCAATGTGAATAGGAATCGTAATAGAACGCGGTGTAAACGAGACACTTGCTTTGCATTCATCCCTTCGTGTTCATGCATTTGCTGCCTAATTGGTATATTGGTATATGTTGTTGTTAATGAAATCTAACATTAAAGGACGCACCAAGACTCATTAACTGTTCACCCACAATTACCTTGTGGGCAGCGAAATTAGTAAATTTACAGTAATAGCAAGCAAATTAGATCACCGTGAGATGTTCAGCTTGAAAACATAACGATGGTCCATTTCAATTGTTTCAAAAATAGATTTGAAATATTGGGTTTCTCACAAACTCTTTGCGTATTTTGTATATGGCTAAATGTAGGGGCAGATTCGAAAGTGTTCCATCAGTGGTTCAGTATCTTTTCTTCAGGAGTTCGTTAACCGCAAGTCTTTGGTTTCTTCAAAATGAATTCTACCTGGTTTTGTTACTAAATGTAAGTTTGACGTCAGTTTTAATATGAAGTCCAAAATGTAGGATTTTCGGAACATAAAACCTTATTTCAATAAAGGAAAAACACTGCTCAAGCTGTTAGAAGTTACGTGATATATAGGGTGAGAAAGCCTTAAGAGAATACCAGTGTTGAATTGGTTGATAAGTTTTGTTCTGGCGATCATTGGATGGTAAGGACACTGTACGGAAGATTGAAGGGAAGATAAAAGTAGCTAAATGAAGAATCTACAATCTTGACCATTGTTGGACTCTCTATATTTGTGTGTCCCATCAAATGATGGAGACTAAGAGTAGTATGACTTTATGATGCGACTCTTCACTGTACTTGAATAAGTTTATTGTCTATATATTCCAGAAATTCGTCGGGAATGCAATTATGAAGGTGTTAAGAAGATGCTAAAGAGTTAATGAACAAAATGGATACCAAATTACCTATTCAAATTCGCAAAAATAGCAAAGACATTATGACCAACCCATAGATGTATAGATCTTACATTAGCAATTAGGTTTTTATATCAGTGATGATTATAGAAACGTGTTAGCTGTCAATTGAAATAAACCAACGGATGTAGTTGCCAACGGATATATTTTATGACCCCTCTTAAAATACACCCCGGCCATCATAGAATAGATTTCGACATTTCATCACCATCACGATAATGATGGCGGTTGGCAATCTTAGTTTTAACGAGTCCATTCGAGCCAGTGTTGTTTTGGCACACATTTAATATATTTCTGGGAATCATTTACCGCTGAGATCATTGCGTCGTGAATCCAGATAAAGAAGGGTTGATCCCTATAAATTTTACTCTCATAACCTAATATACACTGCAACAGAAAATTGCATTCTACCATGATTCCATGGACGATATGTATTAAGAATAAAGATCCTATTATTTAAGTCATACGAAGAAATTATTACTAAATAAGATAACTGGATTACAAGAGGAATGAACACATTATCATATCATATCGATGACAGAATAAAAGCAATAAATACTAAGAATATGATCAGTACCCATGAAAGTTGAAAATAGTAAACTACAGGATTGAGCGATTTCAATTTAATCATATATGAATAATGTTATGGGAGTTACGACCATATTGGGTTTCCAATATTTTTATAGCACGTGGATATGACGGCTTTCCTCCCAGCAAATCTTTATAATCCCAGTCATAAAATAACCGAGATAATCAATTATTGTCCTAAAAAATGCAAAACCAAATCGTAGAAAAAGCATTAGAAAGATAACACTGCCTCTATAACCCACAGAATATAAACATTCCCTGAAACCACTATAGAGACTTCTAGTGAAACCATCATGCTAGATAATGTCAGATTTTAATATGTACGTAATTTAGTTCACAGTCTGCTTCAAGCAATTAAAATGGATTAATTTTGTTAGTATTGGCGAAATCATATTTCTGTCATAGAATTAGTGGTTTGAAACCGACTTCCTGTTTAATGTAAAAATTTAATGAAAATTTGAAATTGAGGTATCTCTAGAAATAGTAAAGGTGCTCATTTTGCAAACAAGTAAATTAAGCAAAACTTGGTAGCCAAATGGTCAAAGTACAGAGTTGCGAAACCAAAATTGTTGGGATCAATCCGCTGCAGAACTTTGTAGTTTAAAATCTGTTGTGGTTTGTATTCTCACATAATTCTGTAGAAATACAAGTAGACAATATATATATGTATATATTATATATATATAAAACAAGCCTATATCATATAAAGGTTCGATTTTGCTCTGCATTAGTTACGGATTATATTTATTGTATGTACATTTTGAAGTGAAATCATGAAATCGTAAATATTTTAAACAGCGGATAATAGAGATAACAGCGATGGCTTTTATTACGGATTAGGGGTTTGTGTGGTCATATTTTGATCAGGTCCAATAAATAGCATTTAAATTTAGCCATAAATTTATTTGCTCCTCTTCGACACCCTTTATATATCTCTCTCTGCGATTACAATTCAATGAAATGTCAAAATACCGATAAATAGTTATGTAAATTACAATATATTGTACTATATATATCGGGTATGAGCAAAACGCGGCCAGTCAGGTCCTTTCCTCTTCTATTTTACCTTCAAATTATATCCGATGGTTATGTGTATACCCGCAAATAGATTTCAGGTACCCTCAATGGGTGCTAACATTTTCTTTACTATATTAATATTTAGCATAGTTATCATCGATGGCGATATAATAAGAAAACCAGTTCCAATTCTTCTTCATCCTTCATTATATTCTAGGTTTATTCATTGTGCAAGTTTATTTAAATTTCCCTCCATTCTGTGAATCGTTGCTTACTGGTCCGTTTTTGTCGGGTACGCAGCATCTACGATACCACAGAGTCAGCTACATTTATTACAGCGTACGTGCCATGTTGCTATCTTTATATCGGCACGTACCCTTTGTAAACGATGAGCTCTTAGTCGCCACACGTCCGAAGCAGTGCACTTTTAAGATTGCTGTAAGGGTCTGTACTATAGTTACATACCTTAGGTACCATGTATGCTTCTGTACCCTATATCATATGTATATACCATATAAAGACAAGAAATTATATAAGGGGACTGAAGTGGATTGAAGGTATACGGTGGTATGTCTTCAATCTAAATGTCCGATGTAGAACATAACTCCGTTATGCATCTGCAAATGTAGTATTCGTAATTAAGTCGTTAAATTTAAAATTGATAGATCGTTAAATAACCAATAAGTGTTTACCGTTGGTGGCCTGGATCAGACGAACTCAATTCTACACAGTTTTGTAATTACGATTGTGAGCAGTAAGTATCGATTGCATTAATAATGAGGCTTCGAGTTGAATTATTTATGTGTTTTTCGTCCAGGTTTCATCTTTAACACGTCATACTCATAATTTTCCTCCGGTTTTGTGGAAAATTGCTTATCCAAGAAATTGAATTGAAATATCTACTGCATATTATTGCCAAGTTACAGCCTTATATTTTGAGCAGCAATAAAATTACTAAATTTAATTAGTCCTTCATTAAATGCCCTGTTACTGCATACACATAATTTTCTTGGATTTTAATGATACACATATCAATGAAATGATAGTTAAATGATTCAGATATATTTATAAGAGTTTATAGAATATCTTTTCAAATAAGTTAACAGACTTAGATTAAATGTAGAAATCAGGTAAGCAATGAATTGTGATTTGCTCATCTACTGGGCTATACTTACTGTTCCAATTCAGAAAACATACTTATTCAATCGTTAAAGGTGAACAATGATAATATTCGCACGTTGTTTGCTTACGAAATCATAAATTCGAAAGTTTCAAGATGCACATATTAGAAATACATTCATTAGGGTACGCAAAGTCCAATCCATATAAATGCAGAAACTGCAAAATTTTGTTTCGGAGAGTTCCATACCACTTTCTGTAACAACACAATACCAAATACATAATGGTACAGTTTATCACGGATTACGTTTCTAACTTTTGAATCTTCCAATTTTCTATTAGTAAGTATTAGTAGTTTCTATTACTAATAGTAATCAAATGGCTTAAGACTAAACCTACCAGAGCGGTTAAATTGACGGTTTTGAAACTTTGCATGTAATTTACTCATGAATGTGAAGTGTTACCGCCATCAAACTTTATGACTTTTCCTAAAATAGACATAGAATATATTTTT
>JAOEHK010001647.1:0-15674 GCA_025447835.1 Labidoglobus nevermanni
AATATCTTCGGGAGTAGGTACGTCGGAACATTGCTGTCAATAGATACATAATTTTCAAATTCTTCTATATCAATTTCCAAATTTACTGTCGCACAATAAAATTCGACAAATGTGCAGTATGTTCGTACGATTGCAGAATGCATAATGACCGTTTGTTCACTCATCACTAACATTCGTCTACTGACCAGAGGCAGGAATTTAAAGAAAAATTTTATGAGGCCCACGAACTAACTCGTTAAAACCGGGGTTTGCCCGTAAAAAGCGAGTTTTACTCCCATATAAATAGCAATGGACCAACCAAATATGTCCGTTTTCCTCGGTATATCCGGATATCAGGGCTCGCTATAACCGAATTAGACTGTATTTGGCATTGGAGGTAAACTTTAACGAAAATGATCAATATTATAAAAATAGTCGTTTATTTAAGAAGCATCAAGCAAATAATCCATTGTCTTTAAAGTGATCTTCAACATGCCTAGTAAAAACAGTGAAGTCGATCTCACTGCCAAATGTTTGATTGCACATTGGGCAAGTCTTCTCCTTGGCTTTGTCCAAGGCGAAAGATGCTTCAGGAGTGCCCCATTCTTGCTCGCGATCGCTACTATTGCAGTCTAATTCTCTACTATCGACACTTTTATCAACCATCACGTGCAGATTGGCATCAATGATATCAACCTGGACCGTTTTCGTAGCCCTCTGTCCCACCTTTCTCTTCTCCGCTTGCTCTGTCTCTTTATGCGCCTCCAATTCATGCACACTGTTCTTTAGCTTGTCCGCATGCTCCTTGAGCATGCTCTTGATGTTCTTCATTTCCAGCAAATGCTGCTCGATGCTCTCAATGATAGACTCGTCGACTTCCTCTTCCATGCAATCGAATCCCAGCGAATTCAGTTCCTCCGTTAAGCTCGACATCTCGTCCATCTGCTGTACCAGCTCACTCGTTTCTTTCTCCACCGAGTCCTGGAGCTTCAAGGAAATGTCCTCCAGCTCGAAAGTGATGAGTTCGTTCTCGGCAAGCACTTTCTGCAGCTGCTTCGATTGTGGCGCTTCTTGCGTGAAGGTTTTCGAACGCGATAGGGGTGCGTGAATCCTCTCTCCGTGCAGCGTTTTGCTGATTCTTCCAATACGTGCTCCCAGGCACTTGTTTTCGCTGGAGAGTTTGGAGAGATTCGACCACAGTTGTTTGTTCTCCGTTGCCACCAAAGCAATGGTGTTTTTCAGGTGCTTCTTCTCTTCGGTCAGCCGGGACACTCGTATCTCTAATGAGTGCGGAGACATGTTTTCTGAAGGCCTCAAATTCTTCTGCTTTAATCCAACATTCTCTTCCTCCAAGCTGACGACTCTCTTCTGCAACTGAACGCAGCGATCTTTCAAGATTTGTAGGGCTATTTGCACTGCGTATTGACTTTTTGGCACTGGTGATTCGGCCATTGTGTAATTATCGTCTTATTAATCTTCTGTACTGTTCCATATCGCTAAATTCCTCATTAATGTTACAATTCGCCGAATTTGTCAGAGTAAACATAACCTCCAAAAATCATCTTCGGAAAAACCCTTCATTTTCATTTATAAAATTAAAATTATTGTATTAACGCCGTTACTATTAATCAGTAAGTAATTATATGTAATCATTGTGTTTTTCTTAATTGTTTCAGTCTATTACCGAATCATCTGTCAAAATTAACAATCATCTTAAACATAACCTTTAAAATTTCGTCTGGTTTTCGTCAAGTTAATTGTTGAACGCTTGAGAATTATTTCAACGTGCTTTAATAACATTTAATGTTGACTAAAACCCTTCTGGTTGCTACTGTTCTACTAAGGTAACATTTGAATAGTACTCTCGATCGAGAATTGCAATAATCACGTTTGCTCAATTTTATCTTAGTTTTCGGAGGAATTTTGCAATGGCATACTCTTATACCTCTGGTACGCATTCGGTGGCTTATGTCACAGCACCAAATGAAAGGCTGGCGAAGAAACTAGCCCGGGGTTTGGTAGAAGAGAAACTGGCGGCTTGTGTTAACATTATACCGCAAGTCACTTCGATTTATGAATGGCAGGATAGGATTAAAGAGGACAACGAGCTACTATTGATGATCAAGACACGCACATCACGAGTGGAGGAGTTGGCAAAGTTTGTGAGAGAGAATCATTCATACGAGGTCTGCGAAGTCATCACGCTTCCAATTGTGAATGGAAACCCTGCTTACTTGAAATGGTTGGGAGAAATCGTGCCAGAGAAGTCTTCATCTTCAATGTAAGCCATTGGTGAGTCATCTTCTGATTATCAATTCCACACAGCGCTAAATTTCCCCACTTTTGTGGATTATCCCAAGATAATGTTAACAGTATAGTATAATGAGCAAGACTGTTAGGATTTGCGCCAAATATTTCCAGTTGGAATGACCACCGACTGCCCGATTGTTATTCGTCCATTCCGCGTTGTGGTAATCGTAAATAAGTCTCTTATCGTCGTGCACCATTCGAATTAGACGTCCATGCAAGGGTTGTGTAGGTCGGAAATTGTGCGACATCGGTCTTCCTAAAGCGTCCTTCAAATGGCGAAAAGCGTCGATCTGAAGCATCAACTTAATTGCTATTTGAATTAGTTCCAACGAGAGATACTTGTACCTGGGAATGAGCGAAAGGAACCGTATTCTTAAATTCGATCCATGTGACGATTTCCGAGCACGGTGGCGTAGTCAGAGAACCACCATACGTGAAGTAGACGCTCCGATTGGCCGTTATCAGCGCGTCCAGCGAGGGCATTGCTTTGATTGAGGCTGAAGAATGCACATTTTCCAATACGGGCAGAGCGTTTATAATAGGATCGTAATTCTTGTTGGGGATTTCCGTGCACTGCAACGTTTCACTTAATCAGCTCATTCTTTAACGTTTGCAAAATGCTTCACTTACTGCATACAAAAACGATAGCACTGTGAGGCCGTCCGGGTGTCTGATAGCTTGACTAAAGTTTCCATATCCTTGTTGGAAGAAAACCATGTGCAATTCCATTGCAAAACTAAAAGTGATAGAAAATTGATTAGAAGTATGGCATAAATTTCATTTTTCGCTTGTTTGTAACTGAAAGCAATGAAACTAAGTGCCCAGCTACTATTCAATGTTCAAGATGACAAAGAATTGTCTCTATAATTCATTATTTCTTATTTTGTAGTGGAGCGCAACAAGAAAATAGCAAATATCGCGTATAGATGTCGCTATATGTTTAATGACGTAATACTTTTGCAAATATTGCAAAGAATTTGAATGATAATGCAATGCATGGCTTATCAGTGTGTGCAACAGCCTACCTATTGTTGTTAATTAGGTTTTCCGATCCTTCGAAATCGTTGACGCCCCAATGGAAATGCATTTGAGAGAATTGATAACGTCCAGCGAGTGGTCCACCCGAAATTGTGGGCATAGTTTCCTGATCTTGCGGTTTGAGCGTAATTACGGCTGCAATAAAGTTTTGCAACATCTAGTTAGGTATCACGCTTGTGATTAGCATTGTGGTCTCATGGAATTCTCACTATTAATTGCAATTGCCCTGCTCGAAACAAATGTTCAATTATATAAGTCGCAAATGACGAAAGAGTTTGTGATATTTCGTGTTAATTCGCATTTGTTTCCAACTTGACTTCAGGTAATAATTGGAGTTCTACTTTATTATTTCACATTTTTCTTTATATTTTTGGCCAAATACAGTACCTGTGTGCCCATTATTGGTGATTTCGGCTTTCTGTGGAAAAGCATCAAACTTTTCGAAAATGATTGGCGGCAAATGAACTGTATCTACATCATGTTCTTGTATATTGATGGGACTTTGATGTTTGCCAATACAGTTCTTATATTTGCCTCCCCAGAAACTTGGACCTATGCAAGACATAAATTTTATAAATCCGTGCTATAAAAGGATTGCAAGTTTTTTTTTGGAAATAATAAATGAGTCATTCAATAAGTAATTAATGCGTGTTTTGACGGCAAGAGTGTTAAAAGCAAACTATTTAATAACAGACACAGAATAAACAACTTGAAACTAACAATTTATTGTTAACAAAGGGAATGCAACTGGTTTAAACGCGAAAATTGCTCTTGAAAATTATACTTATTAGCTTTTGCACGAGTTATTGCTGCTTGCCAACGAGTTTTAGCATTCGAATTAATACTTATCAGATGAAGAGCAACTGTACGATCGTTTCTTAGTAGCTAAACATGTATTACCTTCAGATCCCTTGTAACTGAACTCGTTACCCGCAACTGCAACAACAAATTAAGTCGCATGAGAATACACGTGAATGCTGCAAATGAAAGCATAGATTGAATAGCAGATATATTGTTTTCAGTCTTGGAAATTAATTCATTAAGCAACTCATTTCATTGGCATTCGTCTGCGAATCTCGATTCAATTAAACACGGAAGAAAAGTGAACGTATTTAGTTTTCTCATCGCTAATTAGATGCAGTCCAACGTAGTTTAGTGATTGATTTCATTGCAATTGCGCATTTACAAGAACAATTCATGATTATTGATTATTTAGCCAAGAAGTTCTAAACTTCAAACGTTAACACTTTGTAATGGAATTCGCTGCTGTTGCCGGAACATTCCAAGAGCAAATATAGAGAGATGATCATGAGAATGTGTGAATTATCCTAATTCATTTCAAAGGTTACTCAGTTCAAGTTGCTATCCTTTGATCAACTTTTGAATATAGTTATAGTGATATTTTCCTTCTTCGTCAAAGAAATTATTTGAATACTTTCACTTACCCAAAGAAAATGCAAGTGTGCCCAAAATTATTGCGTTTTGTAGAAAACTCATTTTCGAGGAATGTAACATTATGGCCAAGGATATCAATTACTGATAAGAATAGTCGGCTAGGTGGAAAAGCTAATATCCATATATTTTGAAATTTAACGTTGCTATTTATGTGAAATATTTGAGTCGACTGTAAGTAGAAGCTAAAGAATAGATTCGCTACGTACCACGATCACTTTGAGACTGTTTTTTCGCGCATTCGATTAGTTATTTTACCGTTTACTGGCGCTACTTCTCTCGCGACTTACGCGCTTCTATGCTGGCTCTATTCGTACAGTTATAAAATGAAAAATAATATTCCCTCGAGGTGCGTTACTTAATTGCTCTTTTTAATATCGTTCGGCCTGCAAAATATTATCGTATAGTTTAAAAACAAGGCTGGAATTTGAGGAAAATGTTGAAACAATTTGGAGGGATATTTACTAAACAAGGTTTAGATGCAATTTAGAAGTCTACAGAACGTTTCAGCTTTAATAACAAATTTTATACATTTTGGTCTGTTTGTATAATTCATGAGACAAAAAGTTACAGTTTATCAAGAATCAGTCACTTGCCCGTGGAATAACAATCTTTCTTATAATATAAGAGTGATTACACTTGTCTAGTTCTTCACTCAATAACGGTTTCGGTCAAACAAATTGCTTATGGAGTTAAATCACAATGTTTGACCGCAGAGAAAAATTAATTTGCATTTGAAGTGATTGTAGATGCAGTTCTGGGTGGACTGAAAGCAATTTTGTAAATCTGACTGTAATCACTGACAAAGTGAACGTCGATGCCTTCAATGATGAAAGCGGGCAGGTCGTTGTAGTCCTTTTTATTCTCTTCTGGAAGGATAATACATTTGACCCCAGAGCGTTTAGCCTGAAATTGCAACAAACATTTTGCCAGTGGAAACAATTAGGCAAACAGTCTGCTATTACCGCAATGATTTTTTCTTTGATGCCACCAACGGGTAAAACTTTCCCTTTGAGAGAAATCTCACCAGTCATCGCTACGTCTTGTCGTACAGGTTGGTTCTTTGCCAGGGAAATTAAAGCCGTTGCAATTGTTGCGCCAGCACTCGGCCCGTCTTTAGGCGTTGCTCCTTCAGGGACGTGTAAATGCAAGTGACTGTTAAAACATAAAGCAAACAAAGTGATAGCGTATGAAGCGAAATGTGGTGCTTTGATTACCTCGTGTTTAAAAATCGACTCTCGGCTGGATCATCTTTGAGAAAGTTCCGCGCGACTGTTAACGCTATCTTTGCCGACTCCTTCATCACATTGCCGAGATGACCCGTCAATTCTAAGCTTCCATCCGAATCTTTGTCGAGATTTTCCTTCCGAGTGGTTGTCTCGATGAATAACGTCGATCCACCCATTGCTGTCCATGCTAGACCCATTACAACCCCAGGCGGGGTCTCTTTGTACAGTCTGTCATGCGTAAACATTGGTTTGCCAACGAATGTCTGCAGATTTGCAGGTGTGACTTCAACGTAATGAATGCCATCGTTGACCACTTTGAACGCCACCTTTCTGACGACTTTCTCGATCTGCTTCTGCAAATTGCGCACCCCGGACTCCCGACAATATTGCTTAATCAACGACTGGAGGCTTTCGTCGTCAATCTTGATATTCTCGTCCTTCAAGCCACTATCTTTCATCGCCTGTGGAATGAGGTACTGCTTCGATATCGCCAGCTTCTCCTCAGCGACATACCCCGACATGTCAATCATTTCCATTCGATCACGCAAGGGTTCCGGTATTGTATCGAGAATGTTTGCGGTGCAAATAAAGAGAATCTTCGACAAATCCACCGGCACATCTAGATAGTGATCCAAGAAGTTTGCATTTTGTTCAGGGTCCAGCAGTTCCAAAAGCGCCGAACTTGGATCGCCCGTAAATCCCCTAAATTTATCAAATATTGGAAAGTTTGGAAGTTGTTTGAGGTCAAATAATACTCACTTTCCGATTTTGTCCACTTCGTCGATTAGAATCAACGGATTTTCCGTCTTTGTTTTCTTCAAACACTGAATTACTTTCCCTGGCATTGCGCCCACGTAGGTTCGACGATGTCCTTTGATTTCCGCCACGTCTGTCATGCCACCCACGGAAAAGCGGAAATATTCGCGATTCAGAGCTCTAGCAATCGAACGAGCTACAAATTGTCGAAGGTTCTATCAGTAATCGAATACAAAAGCGCCCTATATTTGTTCTCTCACCAATCGATGTCTTGCCAACGCCTGGCGGACCATGGAAGCATAGAATCTTGCCCTGCGTGCTTCCCTTAAGTTGGCTAACGGCAATAAATTCCAGAATTCGCCGTTTAATGTCGTCCATCCCATAGTGATCTTCTTCCAGGATTTGCGAAGCCCGCTTAAGATCCAAATTCTCGGCACTTTGAATTCCCCATGGCAGCGATGTCAGCCAATCGAGATAATTTCTTGTGACGCTATGGAACAAGGATAATGTAGAATTTTAAAAAAACAACACGTTTTGTTAAATCTCACTTGAATTCCGAGCTGTGGCTCTCTAAAAAGTTTAATTTCGAGAGTTCCTCGTCGATGACTGTGGAAACTGCCAGAGGCATCTTCTTTTCCTTGATGCGTTCCTTGAACTTCTCTCCGATTGCATCTTTGTCTTCCTTTTCAAGGCCTAATTCTTTCTTAATTACCTAGACAAATAATCGTCAATTACTATAGAAAATCAATTGCTAACAAGAATAGCAGTACTTTCAATTGTTCCATTAAAATGTACTTTCGGTGATGTTGCTTGACTTTCTCTTCGACTTCTCGTCCAATTTTCTGCTGGAGCTTCGATAACTCGTATTCCTTCTTGAGCAGCGATAGGGATAGCATCAACCTTTTGGGAATCTGTTGGAAATGTAGAAAGTTTTGGTTGTGAAAATAGAGAATTAGTACTGCTATAGACACTCACATCAACTTCTTCTAGAACTTCTTGCAATTCTTTGGCTTCAGCAGCGGTAAGTGCTGCGCCCAAATCGCTGAGATAAACCGGGTTGTCAACAACCCTTTGGCCTTGATGCATCATCTGCTGCAGACTGTCGCGATAGAGTGGATTCAAGCTAATAATATCGCGAATGGTTTTGATTACTTCCTGCGTCAGTGCTTTGACTTCCTCGGTTTGCCGGAATTTATTATGAACAACGTTCTCAACTTCAGCCATGAGCAGCGGCTCTTTTAGATCAGAAGTCAATGGCGTAGGTACGGGAGCTGGTTTCGTTTCCAGTTTTTTAACGCGAGTTATATTGTTACGTCCTTTTCGCTTTCTACCCTCATCATCTAGAATAACGTTCATTGATGTTTTAAACAGAGGAAATTGGAGTGTCATTTCTAGCAATAAACCATTCTTAAGATAGAATTGGAAATAGGGCATGTCAGAGTCTTACCCTTAGGTAGTTGCTCATCTGGATTGTCCAGGATTTGACTCGTGATCCTGATCCTGCGATGGGCCATTACAACAAGTCGCAATTTGTCGCCGAGGTCTTGCATTTCGTGGATCTGGGCAAAGATGCCCACCCTGTAGACTTCGTCGATGCTCTGAACAACCTCTTGGTCGTTGTCGTCGCTCTTCTTCAAGAAAATGCCGCAGTAGGGTTGGTTCAGTTTGACTTTGCGTCGAATCAACTCCATTAATGCCGGGTTGGAAATCTGAGTGTGAAAGTCGATTCAGTCGCGTTCAGAGCCGATGAATGCGTTCCTTACCTCGATCAACTTGATGAAACGAGGGAAGACAATGCTGCGATTGATGGCGATAACAGGCACATGCGGCCAGACTTCTGGCACAGCCACAGTGGCTGGCAATTGAGGGGTGAACGTTTCATCAGAGGGCGGTTTGCCATCGTCGTTGTTCTTCGTCGACGACAAGTGCCGGCTAGCGATAAACGCAGTGCGATTTAGATGACGATGAAAAATGCGATTTGTCTGATGGCCTGACTTGCTCAGTCCTTCTGCAAATCTAGAAATTCGCGAAATGTTTCTGGTATTCGAGGTTAAGCACAACTTTCTCGTGGTGAGCGATGGCACGTTTCGGACGACGATCAATTTGCTCAAAATCGCGGAGTGGCGTGTTATTGTTAATAACGCCATTTACCAATATGTTCTTTTACAATTTTTACGTGATTTTTCATTCAACTAACTTCCGGGACTTGACGAACGTCAACAAACAAACGCCATCTGACGTGAGTTTTCGATAGTGACATTTGCAAATTTGAAAGGTTAATTACAATGACGATGGCCGTTGATAGCGTCCTTTTGTAGCGTCACTGATAACAAGCAAAAGATTGTCTCCAGACTCTTGATAAGCTAAACAAGTAGTGCAACATTCATAGCACACCACCAAACGGTAAATCATTCGTTGCAATTCGCTTGAAATTGTGCTTTAACGTTGATTGTAATTGTAGGTGCAAACAATCGTCAAATTGTTGTTAGGGGTAAGTTTTGCGTCGACAATTTCAATTCTCATTGAATCTAGTTACAATATGCGTATATATTCCCATTTAAACTTGACAACAAGTAGAACGATAAATACTAAATTGCTGTTATCAGCGTTGATAGCAGACTTATTGTTTTCTCTCAGCTGGGCGTATGTAATCTTCACCACCATGTTTCTTCCATTCGCGATTGAATTCACTTTCGAGGATTTCAGCACCTCGTCGACGTGTTAGTCCAGTCTCAGTTAGCGACAATTCGCACATTTGCATGTCATCTATGCCTGTAAATCGCAGTTGTAACAAATCTAGGTGTCCAATGACAAAATTGGGACATACCTGCTACGAGGCGAACAGCAGATTTGTCTGCATGAAGTTCCAGTTGCCTAGCAACATATTCCCCATCGAAATGCGCATACCACCAGCCTTTCTTGACCTGCTGCTCTTCTGTGCTTTCATTCTTGATTGTCGGGGGACGGGTGAATGGTATTTTAAAGTACCTCTGTCTATCCCCGGCCGCAATCGGTTTCTGCTGGAACCGCGGGGTCTTCTGGGCAGCCTCCAGAACCGAACGGGGTGCTCGCTCGTTTTCATCCATAGTCGTCCTCTTGCCCTTCTTGGCCTTCCACGCGTGGTAAACCTTCAAGCGGCGATGAAACTCATGTCGGCAAGCCTTGAACAGCATGATTGAATGGCACTATCGGGGGCCGAAGTTTTGGCTTACCTCTAAAAGCTCAATATCGCAGGAAGTGTTGATGGTGTCGCGAAGCTCTGAATATTTCCACCGCGACAAATCGTACTTTCCTTTGCTCATTGCATTCTGATGATTGCGTACAGCCTCGGATCTAAGAAACCGCAAGATTATTTGCTACCCTTTGGATTGTCCTGAATTAGTTGCTCTACCATGCAGACATTAGTCATTTTAGCGAACTTGAGGGGTCTTTGTGCAGGAGACACGTTAGCGAGTGTGTTAATATAGAAATGCGAAAATCAGTGAGTGCAGACACGAAATACCTGACAAATCTATGAATATTCCGATTCGGGTCCAATACGTCGCTGAATGGGAGGAAAGAAATTGCATATTATAGTGAAACGACCACCCTTTGATGCTTTGTACAAGTATTTACAAAAATGAATCGTGATCGAAGGTGACATACTTGCGCAGCATTGGCGGACTGTCCTCCAGGTGCTCATTCGTCTCGGCAGCGAGCCGCACGGCGAGTTCGTGGTCCTGCCTCTCCTGCTCCAGCTGCTCCTGATACCTGCGATCGTTTACCTCCTGTTGGCGTTGCAGATCAAGAGCCGTTTGCCGGTCCTGCTCTTCCTACAAACTCATTTGTCAAGAAGTGATGTAATTCCCAGAGAAATCCTACCTGAACACGACGCGCCTCTTCCTCCTTCTTCCTGCGCGCCTCCATTTCGACCTTCTGCTTGCGATTGGCCTCCTCCTCGCTGAGTTTACGCTCCTCTTCTTCTTTGCGTTGGCGTTCGCGCTCGATTTGCTCTTGGATTGTCCGCAATCGCTCCTGCTCGTCGCGGTTCTTCTGCTCCTGCACCTTCTTCTCCAATGTGACCATCTGCCGGTTCACTTTCTCCAGCAGTTGATTGTAAACGGCGTCCGCGGCGAGCGCCGAGTTTGGGTCGCTTTTGATTGCGTTGATGCTCTGCTTGATGTCGTTCTTCAAGCTGTTGATCTGACGCATGCTGTCCTCTCTGTTCTTCAACTGACTGCCAATCTCCTCCAGTTGCCTGACCTTGTTGTGGACTCCAGTCAACTTGCGGATCGCGGAGATCCTCGGCGCGTGCTTCTTGCGCGCCAAGTGCCCTCGGACGGTCTTCTGCATGATGATCAACGCTCTGCGTCGATAAATTATCTTGTTTTTCACTGGGAGCAAGTGAAAGTCTTATCAAAGTCACTAAATCGAAGGGGAACCCGGCGAATGCTCACGCTTAATAACTGTCAGAGCTGCGAATTGCGATTGAATCCATCTGGAGCGCACCAGCCACTTCTTCACCTTCACAATAATGGATTTCAAGTTTTCCGGCTCGCTCCGCATTATACGATCGAATTCGGAGAAGGTACCCGGTCGGAAGAAGACCCTGGTGATGCCGAACTTGTAATCGGACGTGTGCAGGTTCAGGCTATGCAGCATCGCCTGCAAATGATGCATATTGAACATTTACCAGAGCTAGAAGGCCGTTCGAATCGTCAGCCACCTCGCAAAACTTTTTCGGCGACAGCATTTTGAGTTCTTTCGGAAGGAATTGCTCGTAGGTGGCGTACAATTCGGCGAACGGAGTCCGACTGGGATACCCGTGCTCCATGAGCTCTAGAACGCTCGCCATTCCCGAGCACTTGAGCTGCATCAAGCTGAGTGCTCCGTCGAATTGCTGATGAACCATTCGGGAATTGGGTTTGACGCACCGAATGAAATTCGTGCCCTAGAACACGCGAGTTAGCAAGGTCATAGCGGAGGCTCGCTTCCGGCTTACATTGTCGCGCAGCTTTTCCATGAGATCAGCCAACTGTGACTTGAACTTGCTGCCCACACTAATGAAGCTCAGCTTGCCTCTTTGCGACTCGGACGTGGCGAACAATGACTTGATGAACGGGGCCGAACTCTCCTGCACGATGCTTTCGAGGGAGGCATGCAGGGCGTCGTTGTTCTTCTCCATGAATTGATTCTAGAACGCATTAGCGTATTCTAGACACTTTATCGGCCAATCAGATAGGTGTAGACGCACCGTTTGGTAGCAGACAGCACCAGCAAAGTGTCTGATCACGAATCCTTCGTCATCGCGGATCTGGCGGTGTGCCTTGAGCCTGGAACACCTCGGCAAAGCGAGGCGGAAGTGGTTCGGCCACTGGGCATGCACCTCGGCGGTGAAATGCGTAAAATTTGGTTTCGGTAGCTTGGATTCTTCGTCAAGCAGATTGAAAATGCCGCGGGTCTTCGCTTCGATGATATCTGTATCAGAATTCCAATTCGATGTGAAAGCCGAACCTGTTTAGCAACATTACCAATGCAATCCTGATTATCAACGAATTTGATTTCGGGCACATTGAGCCCCTCGCGCCTGTAGAGCTCCTGCTCGAACTTGAGGATCGTCTCGTTAAAGAACTCTTGCAACTTCTCGTTGCAGTAATTAATACAGAATTGCTCGAAGCTGTTGACCGTGAAGAATTCTACGAGAAAAGAGTTGAGGTTTCGCTGAGCGCGACGAGCTGTGAGCATACCGAATCCAGCAATGTCCAGTACACCCACGTAGTAACTGGACGCCTGGAAGGGAATGCTCTTGTTGATGCAGGCGACGATGTAGTCGAAGAGTTTGCTGTAGAGCGCCTTGGCCAACGCGTCCCGAGCATTTCTCGCCTCGTGGACCTTCAGCGGAACCCTGCAAATGCTGGCTTTCAGAGAGAGAGAGTAGGAAAGTAGGTGTCCACGTACATGATGACGGTGCCCTTTAACCCACCGCGAGCGCTCTGCATGACTCGCGAGACGAGGGCTTGTTTAAGGCCATGCGAATCGATGGCGAGCAGTTTGGAGGCGATCAACAGCGATTTTTCGCTCCTGGTGGCCAGAGTACATCCCCCCCGCGTGTCCTCCGGGTTGTCCTCGAACTCGATGTTGCCCAGGTGCAGCACGGCAGCGACGATCGCGTAGATCTGAACGCGTTCGCTATCGCTGAGTCCGATGCGGCCCAGTGCGTCATGGAGTCGCTGGAAGTCCTCGTAGTCGTTCAGCAGCGTGTCCTGTAACGATCCCTTTGCTGTCGTCTGCCGGCTGTTCTGGCTCTGGCTGATTTTCTTGTCAGTAGCTGCGTTGGAGAAGTACTGGGTGCATCCGGTGCGTAGGTACTGAAAGAGGACGTATTCAATAACTTATAGCTAAACGGAGCATTCAAACACACATTGAAGTCGTCGGGCTGTGTGACATGCAGGGCGGTTCTTAGGGAGTCCGGTGCGCCGGCCATGAGACGGTAGAACACGTGGTAGCTGCGCTCGTCCGTGGAAGGACTGCAGATGCGGCTCTTCTCAAGCAGGTAGTGGGAGATGTGGCCGCCGACCACCTGGAAGCGCTGGTCGAAGTGCACCTCGATGAACTTGCCGAAGCGCGAGCTGTTGTTGTTCCTCGTGGTCTTGGCGTTGCCGAACGCCTCGAGCACGGGGTTGGCGTCGAGGATCTTGCGCTCGACGGGCCCGGCTTTGGCGCCCCAGCTCTCGCAGAGGTAGCGCAGCAGGTGCTTGGTGGACTCGGTTTTGCCCGCCCCCGACTCGCCCGACACGATGATTGACTGCGACTTCCGCAGCACGCGTAGATCGCGCAGGGCCTTGTCGGCGATCGAGAAGACGTGCGGAGGCATCTCGCCCAGCGACCTGCCTTGGTACTGTCTGATCGTGTCCAGCGAGTACAGGTCGGCGATTTCCCGGTAGGGGTTCACGGCGATCAGGATATTAGCGACGAATGTCTGCAATTGCCATGGGTATCAATGCGAGGGTAGAGGGCGCGGGCTCTGAGAACACATTACGTAGATTTTGTTGCTATAGTAGCGCTTCTTGATGTTGTTCAAAAGAGTCGCCTCATTGAGAAACATCATTTCGCCTGAAATTTCATGGTGTAAATAAGGACTGCTTGCGAATGTTTTAACGGTCAAACTTGCAATTGTCATCGTACTGCTTGGAGTAGTCGCCTGCGCGGTAAATGTCGTCGAAGGGGTAGATTCTCTTGGGGTGCTTGCGGTCTACGGGGGTGACCTCCCAGCCATCCGAGTACCATTCGCCAATTTTGCCCAAGACGAAACCTTCTTCGGCGTCTCGGACCCATACCGAATCCATGATTGCGTCCGACATTTTCTACATTCAAATGTTTGCCATACATTTCTGCGATAATTTGCGAATAATTGGTATTGTATTGAACACAGCAGATGTCTAAGTAGTATTGAAGAGTTTCTAAAGATATGGCATATGGTTTCGTGATGAATATGTGTCAGTTATTGACCGTAAAAGCAATTCAAGGAGAACATTGAAGTTGAAAGAGTTTGCTTTCCTGGTTTCCTTAATGTTCCATGACTTCTGTTTAAGAAGCTGGAAAAGCACGTTTTTTACCTTAAATTGAACCAATTTGAATTCAACGAATTTCTGTAGAAATATTGCATTTTATAGTGCTTAGCAACCGTAAACATTTGTGTTTGTAATCAATTGGCTTTAATTGAAATTGAGAATCTAGATTCGTGGAAAATGAGTAATGATTGAGGTTCAAGTTTGAATATTTACATATTTAATTAAAAAAGGTGCCAACTGCTTTTCAAATAAAGCTCTAGATTAAAGCCACAAACTGATGAGTCATAAGTTGTTGCAATTGCAAGTTTTCATTCATATTTATTGCATCAGCAGCAACCTACATTGAAAAATTGCGGCCTTGAACGTCAATAATTAATCAATCAAGCCTAAATGAAGCGACAAGGTCTATGCTCCTAATACGAGTGCTTGCCATACACTCGCTCGAAATAAGTAGCATAGCCATTGAAATTTTGTTCAAATTGCATAATTTTTTCTTACATCTTCATGTCTGCTAATTTGCTAAAAATTTACATATTGCTAAGCTTGAGGTACATGTCTGCCTTCACCTGTAAGGAAGATTCCCATACTTGAAATAATTGTATAAACTTTCATATTTTAAACTGAACGATGAACAATGTATTTGAGAATGCAAAATCGCGTGCAAATTACATGCGAATATCGTGCTTACATGCACCAATATGGACGCCATGTAATTGGCGTTGATGATCGCCAACAGCATTCTGCAATTCACTTCACGATGTTACCAAGTGCCAAGACATTTCAATTCCACATATTACAGAAACCCTGCTCGTTAAGTTTACTTACTTCTTTTTCAGACCTCTAAGCAGTCCCTGTCTTCGTAGAAGTCGAATAGGATGCCTTTCCTTCTCAAATTCTTATTGAAATATTGGTATCATGAAATTTGCAAAGATGTCCTCACTTAAATGCTACAATGAAATAGCTAATCATGTGTCTTTTCTTTTGTTGCAGATAAACCCAACTCGTGGTCGCAAACTCGTGTAAACAAATCGCGTTCGTATTAACATTTCGCGGTCGTTAAAACAAAGTGCGCGAATCGCCAATTAGTTGCTTAATAAACAGATTAATCAGCTCTGTTCCATGTTTCAGGCATCGTGGGACGAAGCAAGATTGAAACAAATACGAGATTATGCTAAAATTGGCAGCAACAATTCATCGTCGAAGAGTATCATCAATCCGGATGATGATGGAATGAGTTGCCCCACGTGACTCGTCAAAAGGAAGAAGAAATCTCCTAAATTCATAGATGCTGATGCTAATCTCGATTTGTTTCAATTCTTGAGAATTATTTTTGTTGAAATATGGGCAAGTACAACTAATT
>JAOEHK010001668.1:0-15023 GCA_025447835.1 Labidoglobus nevermanni
GCTACAAATTTGGACATCTACCCGTCCATCTGTTAGCAATCGGTTTGCAGTGTCGTGTACTGATGCCTACTTGATATATGGCATGGAAAATTCATCAGAAAATTAGCGACAATTCCTTTGAATAGTGCCGCCGGTTGCCTATGCCTGCATTTGACAGGAGGCAAATGTGTCCCAAATGGCGCAAAATTCGTGAGATCATTGACAAGCCAAACCAGTCCAACTTTGCAGCGCCTGGAAATGGCCCAAGGGCCCATGGCATTGTGTCTGTGAACTCTGTGAATGGCATTCTCACATGGGAGCCACTCACTGCGGTCAGTTTGAAGAGCGCAACGAACACTTGACGTTAAACGTGGGTGCAAGAGGCAAGATATGGCATTGCAGGCGATTTGACTGTCAATTTTCGGCCTAGTTTAATTTCAACGCATAAATTCGGCGTATGGCAGGCGACGCACGACGATGAGTAATGGCGGCGATTAGAAGCAAATCAAATTTATTATCGGACATTAATCACGCGGCGGCAAAGTTTGTCAGGCCGATCGATATCCGCAATCCGATCCCACCGCATCCCAGCTGCAGCATTCATGCATCCTAATTGCTTTCCTATGCAGCCGTTTAACTTTTACGAAGGCAGATTTATGGCGACGTGTAAATCATCAGCGAGCTGATCCCCACCGCTCCTCTACTTGCAGGTAAGTCGCGCAAAGGCAACGCCACACCTCGAAGTGTCTCTCTTTATTGTTATTCGTTCGACGTACGCAATAAATCTGATTCGTTGGTTGCCTACATCGAGCGCCAGCAGTGGAGGCAGGCTTGGCTTCTAATTTACTTCCACTCCGCTTTTATCAGCAGCCAATCGCTGAATAAATGCAAACTTTGCCGCGAACTTCCAGTATAAAGAATGGCATGGGTATGAGGAGGCGACAATTATTAATACAGCTGCTTGCCGTCCTCGTAAGTGGCCAAGTTCTAGTCTGGCGAAAGCAGTAATCTCACAGCATGCAACATGCAACTGAACATCGTCCCAACATCAACATTTCGTCCTTCTGTTTACGATCCCAGCAGTACTCCGGCTTGTATTCCTTGCCTGGCGAAAGGCTAAACGAGATCATTACCTGGATTAGACCAATTCGATCTGCATCAATCTCACCAACTTGTGGATAGGAAAAAGGTGCAAGATACTTTCCATGTTATAAAGATACATGAGGAACATGTAGAGAAACATTGTTGAAAACAAACACAAATTGTCATCATCATGAATGATATTTGCGCATATCGCTCCTGCATCCCAAACAGCTCCCTTCGGCACGCAGCGAATCCGGGAATGTAAAAGGAAAATTATTCAAATAACTTTTCCGAATGCGGCGCGTCTCCCGTTAACAAAGTTGAGTTGGACCTGTAAGGATAATGTATCTATTTGAATCAGTTTTATGCGCGGCGGCGGTCGGGATGTCATCGTCATTGTTGGGTGGGGGGCAGTTGCCGCACTTACCTCTGCTATCAGCCCCAACTTTGCTCGTTGCGCCGCGCTGCGTCGCAGTACAATTGTGGCAGAAACGCAATTTGCACGCTAATTACACCATGAGCATATGACTTCCGTGGGCAACGAACTTGGGCGAATATTTCGCAACAATCTAATTACGAGGATGGCGGGCAGCCGCACCTGCTCCAGCGAATCGGAGTGGGGCACGAGCGAGCATGGCCCGAATTCGAACGAGCGCGAATTGCAAACGCCCGCAATGGACGCAACGTTGCCGACATTATTTACTGCGAGCGACCGCATCGCGGCCGCTCTCGAATCGACACGTTCGCAAGCGGACCGGAAGCGTACACGACGACGTGCCGGACCAAACTAACCGCGACGCGAGAGCTGCTTGCTGTCTCGCGGCTTCGTGCCACATCGAGTCGCGTCGCCGCTAAGCGCGCATTGGTTGGAAAGAGAGAGGGATACTAGCTGACTTACCTTCCCTACCCGAACTGATGCGGGCCGGCTGCCAATCCAAACATCATTTCTATTCATTATTCATTCGCTACATTCGGTCACTTTTTACTTGATGTTTGTGTCGCATTTATTGCTCGATTTGATCGCACCTGATGAAATTGTACAATGACACCATTTCACTTATGAAAATGGCAACGCAGTAAAAGCATGACATCTAAAACAGTGGTTGGCAAAACCGGACCAATGGACCGTGGGCCATTGAGTACCGATCCGTAGCGTAAATTTTGATAACGTAATAATATAATTGATTACTACGAAATGTATGACAATGTACCTCCGGACATTCCCACATTCAAGGAATAGACTGGACATAACCTACTCATTGAGAGTGTCATTGTCTTCTGAGGATCAGATCTCTTTATTGGCTTCTTGGACGCAAGTCCAAACTTTCCTTAGAGAACAAAGTCTTCCTATATAAAATGGCTATTCGACCGGTCTGGACATATGGCATTGAGTTATGGGGCTGTGCGAGCACTTCGAACTTGGCTGTTATAGAACGCTGTCAGTCTAAAATCCTCAAGATGTTGGCTGATGCACCCTGGTATATGACAAATGCCAGTCTACACAAGGATCTGAAGATTGAATTTGTCAGTGATATTATTCAGGCGACGAGCTTCTCGCATCTTGTGAAACTGGGAAGTCGAAGGTCTGCCCTATAGGCGTTTAAAACGAAAGTGGCCAACGGATCTTACTTCTTGACCTGGTCCTCACTCTGGTCAGGTTCCACATCACTCCTCTTCTGCCCGCGGATTAGCCTACAGAATGTTATGCTTTTGATTCTTTTCTTTTCTTTGTATAAGAATCAAGCTGTGTTCTAATTGCTAATAAATATAACACAAAAAAGATAGGATCAGTGTATTTTTAGAAAAATCAGATCAGGGCTCCCACTGAGTTATCTGTTCTTTTAAGCAACTTTTATGTAGCATAAATATTTTGCTGTTATATTTACCTATGTGGTTTTCCAATTTTTCCTCGGTTGTTTCTATATTGCTGCTCTATTAAACTTACAATAATCTATTGGTTGTGTAATTTAATGAAAGACACTGCTAATAAAGTTGTATACAACTACTCAACCGGTCCATGAAAAGATTTTCTTATGTTCCACTGGTCCGTGGAATAAAAATCTAAAGGATCTAAAGGACAGGATTACCCAGGGCAAACCAAACCACTTGTTTGGTGCTTCTCAAAACATGAAATTGATTAGGTGGATCACGTGAAAACAAGTCAATTCAGCTGATCATTGGATTAGCCACATGGGAAGGATAGCATGACTAGCTACCATTAGGTTATCTCAATTGGTGAACCATTAGCAATGCGATTTTGTTGATGTCGGTGCTAATTGGTAATTAACCGTAGATCTACAGATCCGTTTATCACGTCACTTGGACAAATGTTGATTATTTGGACAAATCGAAGGGATGAGTCTTTGGTTAATGCTACAACTGCTACAACTTGCCAGATTATCGCATAGTAATACGAATTTATCCCCTGGTCGCTTATCCATAACAGTCCTAGTACTACCACACGAATTTCCATATTAGAGCTTGATTCATATGAGCAAGTGCAATTGGTATCTTCGATTGTAACTTTTAGAAGCCCAAAGTAATCTACAAATGTAACATATAGCCTCTGTTCTTTAGCAAGTTAAGGTAGAGGTTGTTGCAACTCTCAATAGTAGACCAATATGTAAATCTGATTTATGATCCTATTAAAAAGGTTTAAACATCGATTCGATGCTAAACTGTTTTGCTAACTCCCAAATTGAAGCCAACTGCAAGACTTTCAGTTTGATTAGACTGAATTTATGGGCTTTTGTTCTCCAACGTTAACCTGTTGGTCCACAAAAGCTATCGCATCATCTCTCCCCCTGTTCCGGTCTAAAAAACACCCCTAACCGTCGCCCCGAGAAACGTTACAGGTGTCCACGTAAAAGATATCCTTAAGACTCTATATCCGAAGCATGTATATACTTGTATTACGGAAAGAATGATATTTGAAAGAACAAAAATAGAAATAAGTCATTTCAGAAACATATCTTCTTATCAAATAAATGTAAAAAATCAATTATTTAAGAAGCGTATGCGGTCATTGCAGCCTAAGAACTCTTGTACTCATCGTACACATATCTGATCAGATGTTTTTAGTGTATTCTTAGTGATAGCAGTAGGCAACCATATTTACATTTGTTTTTTTATCATTTTTTCTGTATATATACGCAAATCATCGGAACAAACAATGATATTCGCTATTAGACAGAAGAATTATTTTGTAAAATTATATTTAAATAAATAACTTACACCATATTTCAGCATATAGCGAAAAGTAACAAAAAAAAAGATTATTAATAAAATATGTAAATGCGCAAATTGTCATTATTTTTTTGTGTAGGCTCTTATTGTATTCCTAGAATCATATTCTATACTATTCTTAACTTTTTAGGAATTATCTATATTTGTGAGGAAGACATTAGGCAACCACATTTACAATGACTTCATAATTATTAAATATATATATAAATCATCGAAATAAACTAAGATATTCCCTATTAGGTCGCAGAACTATGTTTGCTATCATTACATAAATAATATATGGTTTTATTAAACTTATTCGTTGTACATTATTTGTGGTTATGTTTGATCCATGATTTTTCTTCGCGCGATTTTGTGAGTTTTCAATTATGCCGAAAATAAAAATTGAGAAAGTGATATCATTTAGCTCCGAAGATCCTGTAAGTAAATGAGACCGATTGGCTTAGGTGTATATGAAAGATGTGAATGTTTGCTTTAGACCCATCCTGCTTCGAATTTAATAGTCCCCGATCCTGGCAAGAAATGGAAATGTGCGAAACCCGGCGAAAAGAATGCGAGTGTTATCCTGCAATTGGAGAAAGCCACTCAAATCGCAAGTATTGATATCGGTAATGAAGGCTCAGCGTACATTGAGGTGCTCGTTAGTCGGGCTAGTAGTGAAGAGTACAAGGTTCTCCTTGGCATGTCTGCCTTTATGACTGCCTCGGAATCCAGGCAAAATCAGAATGTGAATCAGGTGCGAATGTTTGCTAGCAAGGATTTCTCATCGCCCGAATGTGATGAGAAATGGGATCGTGTCAAAGTCGTCTGCATTCAGCCGTACAATAAACACTTTCAATATGGTCTTTCCTTTATCACTATTCACACGAACGAAGGTAGCAAACTTGTTGAAAAGAAGGCATTCACAGACCTACTACTAAGGCCTGACTCCCCCAATGCTTTCGCCCCAGGAAGTTTATTCGCCAAGGAAAAGGAGGGGGGACTGTCGACCCTTCAAGGTAAGGATCACCAATGGTTAGGAGCTGTCGCTATTCGAGAAGCATCAAAGAATCCCTCACTCCTCTCCTCGCCATACAAATCTCCGCTCGGAACGAAACTAAAGAGATTAACAAGTGCGCAGAGTGATGAAGTAGATAGCAGTGGAACAGTTTGTAATCGAAACCGGAGTGATTTGTTATATGATGAGGATGATGGAGCACCGAATGCGAAAATTGATAAGTTGATCGAGAATAAAAAGAAAGAGCAATTGAAAAACGAAGAACAAATAAAACATAAAGCGAAGGAGGAGACGTCAAAAGAAGTCAAGAAAAGGCGAACTGGTGGGGATGTAAACGAAGAAAATGAAACACCAAAGAAGCGAAGAAATGATGATATTCCCTCAACATCTACCACAAATAATCCAGTTCCTGTTCCCGCTGAAACTAAAGCGACTCCAATCCAAAGTCCTACTGCAATCAAAGAGACTCCAAAAGAAATAAAGAAAAGGCGAACTGGTGGAGAGGTGAACGAGGAAAATGAAACCCCAAAGACGCGAAGAAATGAAGACATTCCTTCAACATCTACGACAAATAATCCGCTTCCTGCTCCCACTGAAACTAAAAAGCCTCCTATCAAAAGTCCTGCTGCAATTAAACCAAAACACGCAAGGAAACCTTTCGAACGACTTCTCGAAGGAGTCGTCTTCGTCATCAGTGGCATTCAAAATCCAGAAAGAGCTTCTTTACGCAGTAAAGCTTTGGCACTCGGAGCGAAATACAAGCCGGATTGGAACGATTCCTGCACGCATCTGATGTGAGTATTCCTCAACGATGGGTTTTGCGTAATCGCTGATTAATAACTGGAATTCAGATGTGCGTTCGCCAATACGCCGAAATTCATTCAAGTTCGTGGAAAGGGCAAAATTGTTAAGAAACAATGGATCACTGAATGCGCATCAACGAGAAGACGAATTCCATGGCGCAGATTCGCGCTAGATCCACGTGACCAAACCGGCGAAGAGAGCGAAGAAGAAATTTGGGAGCAATGTGGGGACCAAAGGTGCTTTACCTAGGCTATTAAGTTGATTTTATCGTGTGAAATGCCGATGTATCCTGATCCTGTCCCACGGTTTCCCCATTGAGTTTTTGTAATATAATAACGTGGTGTTACTTAAACCAATTGAAGTGAAATCTGCGTCGTTTCCCTCATAATTTGATCTTTGATTGGAACGTTGCGATTCCTAACCTAGTCACACCATTTAATTTACGTTTTGTCCAATTCCGGGAAATAAGCTTGATTGGATCCCTTTTATTTGGTGTTGGTTTTGGGTAGGTTATCGCTTATTTATTCCTAAGAATGGAGCTTAGAGTGTGGAGGGGCATTGCTAACAGATGCAGATGTGCAAATATGCAGTTGTGAACTAAACTATGAATAGTAGGTTTCCGGATCGGCAATGGTGGCAGAAATGAGTAAGAATTCAGACATAACCTCTTTTCGGCTGTCGAGGAATAAATTCCCATTAATTAATAGCCATATTCCCAAGCCGTCCGGGTGTGGTCACCAACGATCTAACTGGACGCGTGCAATCGAAGCTGAGGACCATGGGCTGACGATGAACGAGCTCACCACACAGTTTCCGGAGGTGTCGCGGACGACTTTGTTTAAGATCTTTACCAATAAGCCCAAGACCTTACGAAATCGCCAGGAACGTGGTGTGCATGTGCGATTCAACCGCGAAGGCGAAGCATTCGGCCATTAATTAATAGCCTTGGCTATATTCCCAAGCCGCCCGGGTGTGGTCACCGACGATCTAACTGGACGCGTGCAGATAAAGCTTCATAAGGACCATGGGCTTACGATGAACGAGCTCTCCACACAGTTTCCGGAGGTGTCGCGGACGACTTTGTTTAAGATCTTTACCAATAAGCGCAAGACCTCACGCCAAGATTACTAACAGGGGGACGGGCAGAACAGACGGACGGGTAGATCGGCAAATAGTAGTAACACCCAAGCAATGCTGGGTACTCCACTAGTAAACATAAAAGGACGGATATGCATGATATGTGCTCAAGGATTATTGCTTGTTATCTCAAAGAAACAGTTATCGAATCGCATCAACTGCTTGTTGAAGCTTACTTTTTCTGAATTGGCAGTCCCAATGAGGAACATGCTGTTGAGGATTCCGATACAGACACGGAAATAGAGAGAATTCATCAAAACAAGGGCGCAAAAGAAGAAATTGGCAATTCGGACAACCACGTACATTCAACATGCACCAACTCGAATGGGATAAGCAATAGAGATGATGAAGTGACTATTGATGTGAACCAATTACCCACGCTGCCAAATCATTTCAGTAAATACAAGTTTTACATGAGTCCAACCTTAGGCAGCATGACGAAGCAACTGAAACAATACATTATTGCGTACGACGGGTAACTAATCTATAGCGATTGTAATGCTATGAGGTACCACTTAATGTGGTATGTTGCCACCCTTTCTTTCAGGGAAGTAATCTCCCGTGAAAATTTACAAAAACGGGACAACAACAGCATTGCGATTGCTTCAAGTGGCGAAAGTGCTGAAATTGGGCAACTGGAAGAACTGGTTGACTGCATAGTGTCGCCAATATGGGTTATGGAATGTCATAATAATAATACGTTTGTTGCCTTGGATGACTTCCGTCTTCATTCCTAAACCGTTGAGCTTAGCGAAATCCAACGAAACTTGTTGATTTTGTGTTGAAGCAAATAAAGTAGCGATAATAACAGCTCGAGTCATCTCAATCTCCACACACCCTTGCATCCTTTAATTGCGCCAATAAAGATGTTTGTTGTTTACCAACTGCTAAAACCAATCAGAAACTCTATACGAAGGAAGCAACTACACGAATAACAAATAAATATCAGCCATCTGTTCAAAAATTCGTCGAAACCTGAGACCTTCATCTCCCATTGAGTGTCTACTTGAACCCATCAACTTTCCCAAAGTTAATTCGCTTAGTAATTGTCCATTGACGATTGATTAGCGAAACGCCCAGTGCAATGAGACATTGGAGGAATTGAGTAAGCAACTGGGATCTAATGCATATGATAAGAAGACAGCATCTATAAATTTCAACTGTTGATTGATACGAGCTGCCGCGATCAAACAAGATCAACATATGTTTGATTGGCGAAGCAGAACTCCGCACTGCTTGACGATGTAACCCAAAGCTAAACACATAAATCCATATTACATTGCTCGATTGAATTGCTCGGCCAATCTATTACGATAATTGGCCGCGTTAAGGGTTGCGACGTTCGTCTTGGCCGCATTATCCTGTTGGTGGCGTCTGAAGATGGACGTGCGAATGCAGGCATGTTACTCAAAAGCTTCTCGCGGCGACTTCCTGCCCGGCGAAACCTTCTGCCAAGTGGTGTTCGATGGGTACCTCTGCTGGCAGGCGACTGGAGCTGGTGTCCTCGCCGAACAACCCTGTCCGTATGCCCATATTGGCAAAGAAGCGATGGCAACAAATGTAAGTGTACATTCGAAAGTTTCCACCGCAACTACACTCATCATCAGCGTGTAGCGACCAAGTTATGCTCTCCGGCCGGCGAATGGTACTTGGACCCGGCGACCAATTACTCCACCAACTACAGTGAGTGCGGCATTTTGAAAGTTTCCGATGACACCGCACTCTTGGACATCGCGTTTGGGATGAACAGCGAGCTTGAGGAGCAAATGCTCTTCTGGTACCCGATCCTCAGCCAAATCCGATTCTATGGCTATTGGGCTTCTGTCAGTACCCTCGTCGTTTGCATTGCAATCTTGAGTGGCTTCAAGTAGATCGCCCTGATCCCTCTCTGCGGTCCAATATACTGCCCCTTTTGTAGAAAGCTGCATTGCGCGCGCAACACGTTGCACATCCACTTGTTCTTGTCTTTCATTCTGAGAGCGTTGTCTACGCTTTTCAAAGAATATAGCTTCATCAATGGGATTGCTCTGGAAGCGGACACAGTGTCTATGAATGGTCACAACTACATCACCGAAAACTTCGTAGGTTGATGGCAAATGGAGGGTAAGCGGATTCCTAAGATAAAGGTATTTCTCTCGCAGCACTGGAGCTGCAAGTTGATAACATGCATTTGGACGTATTTCCAACAAACCAACTACATGTTCATCCTTATGGAAGGCATTTACTTGCACAATTTAATGTATTTTAACTTATTGACGGAGAGCAGCAGTGTGCGATTGTACTACGCTTTCGGATGGGGTATACCGCTGATTTTCATCAGCTTCTGGGCGCTACTTCGCATCAAGTACGATAATTACATGTGCTGGACTTTGAATAAGAACAAATACATTAGCTGGTTGACCCAGCGGCCCATTGAGATATCGATGATTGTAAGTGACCAGCAAGTGGAAAGCAATGCGCTCAAGTGAAACATTTTCAGATTAATTTCGTGCTTTTTGTGTCTATAACACGCATGTTGTGCATAAAGATTAATTCAATGTATGTGCAACATAAGAGAGTCAAATATCGGTGAGAAAATGCCGTTGGCGTTGCTAATGATAAACCATTACACTTTTAGCCGGCTTATCCGTTCTACCCTCACACTCTTGCTAATCTACACCGTTCCATATGCAATTTCCGCAATTGTCTCATTGGTGGTATCACATTACAAGCACGACATGTTGGAAGTGATTTGGATTTTTTGCGATCAATGTTTTACAGCAATTCAGGTAAGTTCGGATTTCATTTCCAAAGTCCTCAAATGTTTTCACATCTATCCTCCGATATACAAGGTAGATCGGTTCCCCCAGAAAACCGTATTTGGGTACACATATTTAATCACAACTGTATATATTATAACCTCGAAGGTTAGAACCCAAAACTAACAGAATAATAAGACTAGTGGATAAGCGATCTGATCAGTAGCAGAGCTGGACGCTGACTCCCCTGTCGACGTTGCTGATCCATGAAACCCCCGGTTGCCAAGCACCGGCAGCTGTTCTCTCAGCCAACTTCCCAACGTGGCTAAAAACCCTGGGTACCGCGATGAATCGAGACGCCACACTGTATATAAATATATTACATATACCGGTATATTCATGAAATTAATAGAATATGCAGGTAAACAGAGGGTAAGCTTCCCAAAGCTTGTTTTTTGATCGGTATGGTCTGGGCAGAGTCCGACATAACCATCTTTGCGGGTACCCGTAAACTGTTTTTCTTTCAAGCTTTTCAAACGAAAAAAACACAAAGGGTCAGACAGGTTAGAAGCCAATTAATTGGTAATTAACAGTTACGTTTGGTTTTTACTCAAATCTCGGGGTTCTCCATTCGTGCCAGTTTACCTAATTTACTCCCTACGCCAATTTATTACTGATTATGTTTGCTGTGAATGCGACTGATTCCTACTCACCTAAATCAGGATGTTGTCATGATTATTTGTTCCATTAAGAATGACAGTCCTTTGTCTGCCCTCACCTTTGCTCTATTCGCCTTTACAAAATGCTCGAAACCTTGTATTCCCGTTATCTGAGAATATTCCTACTACCAATCTAAGATTGGGAACGAGAGGGCAGATTAAAAGTGTTATTAATCTCTTTGAGGCCGTACTAGAAGTATAAGCACCAATGTTAAAATCTAATCATGTATTGCATTCGCCTGGACGCCACAATCACCAAGTTTGCTTTAATGGACGACGCTATTTTATAGGGCGTGTTTATGGGATTGATCTATTGTTTGCTAAATGGCGAAGTGCAATCAGAAATGAAGCAAACAATCAATTCGATCCGCTACCACCACAAACACAACTACAAGAACCGACGCGCCACACGAACCATCTCCAATACTTTGCAGTTCACCATCCCATTCGTGAAAATTGAGCGGCCAGAGAGTGCCGCCATGGTGGCCACTTACCGTCCTTCTGAAAACATTTAACTAAATATTCTCAAGCCCCATTCCATATAGGAGATATCTTTATTAGTTCCTATTTCATAATAATATGTAACACACTGTTTCCAAGTTGCAAATTTCACAACATTTTTGCAACAGAGCAAACCGCATGCAACGTTTTTACATAACTCTCTGAATGACTGGAACTTAACAACACAGCAAACGCGAAATTGATTTAACCCTAGTGCTTCAAATTATTGCGATGCATTGCAAATTTGTGAATTGTGCAAGCGTTTCATCTAATGAAATGCGCTCTACACCTTCTAATAATTACCTACACTTTACATATAAATGAAGTATTCATTTTGCACATTCGTCTGCAAAACTACCTAGTTTACTACTATTCCTTACGTGCCTTCCTTTTTCGAAGGGGTTCATCCGTTTTCGGCATCTGCAAGAAGAAAGGAAAAAACATAAGAAAACACGTTAAATTGCAATGCAGATCCAGAAAATCGTGCCTCTTTGTACGTTTCTTCCCCATCTTGGTTGTCTTCGTCTTCACCTCCCGAATACTTTTCCTTCTCCTCCTCTTCCGCTTCCTCACTAACACCTCGAACTTGTGGTTCGTCATCCACAGTCGGATCATCAGTCTTTTTATTCGTTGTACTATTCGACTCTTCAATCTCCTGCATATGAATCAGTCATAGATATAAAATGTCGACAAGATAAGCTTGCAATCCATCTACCTGACGCTCATCGGAGGATGAGGGCTTGCAACAGAGGTACAACACAAACACTACTGGAATCGCTAGGACTATGATATAGAGCGCCCATAGCGCTGGATATTCATTGGTGATCACGGCAATGCGCTCAAAAACGCTCTCCTGGAAGCAGAAGACCAAGAGTCACCACTTACCCATCTTCCTACGGAATACTTACAGACGCCCGCGTGATTTTCGCCCTTTTCTTATCGAATGTCGCTGCGGTCCATTCGGCCGCTGCCTCCATACTGTCCGTTATGATTATGTTATCGAAGAGAATGTTTTCCGACATGGACCAGAGTTCAAAGCCAACTGCACCCTGCAATTTTCACCTCAAAAATGCCGCCATTGCCCTGCTTCAACTTACAATTGGTTGCATTTTATACGGATGCTTGTCATCGAAGAAATCTGGATTGGGAACCGAGCGTGGGTGCCACTTGCCCTTGTAATTGGGATTGTCCACCAACGGCGCCTTCCACTTGCCCTTGTAATCGGGATTGTTAACCATGGGCGGCTCCCACTTGCCGCAACCCACCGCGTTAGTGCAGACCGGGTTTTCCACCATCGGCGGCTCCCAATCGCCGTCAATGTCGTTATCCCAATCGGCTGGCTTGGGCGCGTCCATATCAGGAATCATCTGCGCTTCGTTCTCCAGCCACCCATCGGGCATAACCGCATTCTGGTCGACGATCTGTGCCGGGGCATATTCGTCCCAATCATCGGGTTTCGTCTGCCCTGGATCCGGTATCTTCTCGCGCTCGTCCCAGTCCTCAGGGCGCTTGTCATTGGGATCGTCAATCTCTGCCGGGGGATTCACCGGCGGCGTGAAATCCTCGTGTAAGCTGCCCGAATTGTAGACGACCGAGTCCACTTGGACCTCGTAGCTATTGTCCGGATTGACAATCAGCGTGAACAAATGCGGCATGTGATCGGTGAAGATGTCGTCCAGCCGCTCTTTCGGCTTCTTGCAGTGCTTCTCCTCGATGCTGCCGTTCTTCGGGTTGCGATGGCGGAAGATGAAGTGCAGCTTGTGCTCGGTGCCGCATTTGTCCGGCCCAAACATGATCGTGTACGCCGTTTTGTCGTGGAACTGGATGAGATTTCTGCTGTCCAGCCCATCCGTGAGCAGTTTGAGGTACGCCCCACCACACTCCTGACCAGATTGGAACGTCACCTCGTACTGGACGATCAGGGGCTTGCCGGCGAACACGAACGGCTTTGCCAGGCGCGCGGATAACGCCGCATGCTTCGCCTTCGATTTCAGGACCAGTCCCTTGTCGTGCTGCAGTGCCAGCCGCTCAGCTGCCTCCAACGCCCATTCGCCATCGTACTTGGCGATGTCCTCTGAGATCCCCTCCTTCTTCGCCTGAGATTTTACCCATAATTTGTGAAACTGTGCCTCATTGTCAAAATGCTCGGCGAGGTAGATCCGGGAGGCGTCGGCTGGCACTGGAGACGAGTAGGGAAAGTCGTCGGCAGCATCCTCTGCGACGACTTTGTCTGCGAGGGCTTCGGATTCAATGTCCTGAAATGTCCTGATTTTGGTGGGAGTGCCACTGACCGATAAGGTCACTTACAAATTCGTCGACGTTTTCCGCGGATGCGCTCAAGACAGCGACAAACAGTAAGATATAGAGCTTCATGGTGATGGCAGGCAGAGGAAACTGGTAATCATAGGTGAACTGCAATGGAGTGAAGGATTAGAATGCCTCGACTGCAATTACATTCAATGTTATCACATAAATCATGACGTGTGCCCTGATTCGCGATGTTTGAACAAACAAATCTCATAGCTACCTGCCACCAATAAAATGGATCTCACTCGTTGCACGCAAAATCACAGGACGAACACTGATTTCGGTATACTTGCCGATATTTGAAATCAGAATTCAATTGAATGCGGTATTCTGATATAATTAAGTTCGTGTATTCTAACCTCAATGTTCACTCATTGGAAAAAGCGATCGAATTGGGATGTTTCCATTATATTAATCGGAATAAGAATGATAAATACCTACCGATTGAATACTCGGTCGAGGACTCGTTTTCGCATGTAGCTTTAGGTCTTATTTGCAGCAAGGTAAGAACTTTTCAGAACGCATCCGAACACGACATGAACAATTTCTGATTGACAATTGAAAGGAGCGTGAACCAATCACAGGCGACCAGATGGCAAAAGACGACAAGGGACTTTATACAGATACAGATCATTAGTCATTTTACAATCTTTACACCAAAATTAGCAATAATTCCCATGGCGCGGTCGTTTGGTGGGATAAAACATCGTCGATGATCAAACTCGGTAAGATCCAACGGTTAGTATGCTTACTAGTTACCGGTGGGTGCTATATCGACAATACCGTCAGACGCCATCGAGATGCTATATCCTTGCCGCCCTTGGATTTGGTGTGCAAACAAATGGCGGCTGGAGCATTCGCCAGGTTGAAAGCAATTTCTCCGAAGGCTCAATGCCCTTTCTGAAACAGCCCCCTACACCTTAACCGCAAAGTCCCGGTGTTTCTCCCAATACAACGATTTGCGTTGCAGTCAAGGGGCTATTTTTCCGATGGCCAAGAGCAAGCTAATCGGCCGGTAGCTGCTGGGGTCGGAGAGCGCTTTTCCCGCCTTCGCGATCAGGATGACCGAAGCGACCTCCCATTGTGGTGGTGTTGGAGTCTCGCTCCCATCTGCAGTCCATAGCCTATTTTTACCCACTTTTAAACAACCCCACACAAATTACTGGCGAAAACCCAGATTTGGCGATTTTGGTGCGAAAGACACCAAATTGCATTAACCACTTTATTCCGCAAACGTGCTAATAATATTCACCTAAACCACTTATTCCTGCTTAATAATGCACATTATATGTAAATTAAGCGTTTCCTGGGCGAAAACCCAGATTTGGCGATTTTGGTGCGAAAGACACCAAATTTCATTAACCACTTTATTCCGCATCCGTGCTAATAATATACACCTAAACCACAAATTCCTACTTAGTAATACACATTATACGTAAATTAAGCGTTTCCTGGGCGAAAACCCAGATTTGGCGATTTTGGTGCGAAAGACACCAAATTTCATTAACCACT
>JAOEHK010001679.1:0-15658 GCA_025447835.1 Labidoglobus nevermanni
GTTACATAAACATGAAACATCGTGTACCTGCAGAAAATATGAAGATCTAGGGCGCCACTTGAATCTACAAATTAGCCGAATATTGTCGTCAGCAATGGCATATGCAAATCTATGACAGGATGGAGTGGATACGACGTGAGATCAAACGGTAGCGAGATCCAAGTCCTCAGGGAAGCGACATAAGCAGAAAATAAATTGCAGGAAAATGATAAGCAACTACAATAATTAATTATTAATGATTAAAAAGTAGAAATTACTGAACATTTCAATATTGTAGTTAATTGCTATTTATTTGCTCAACTTACAATAATTAAAGCAGTTGTTTCAGTTGTGAAATGAAACAGATCTAGATTTATTCTCAGAATCTGCTCAGAGCTCTGTTTACCCAGAATCGCCTCTATTCGCCTCATTAGCAGTTAACAAATGCAATGTGTAGAAATGCATAAATAAATGAGTGCTTGCATATCATCTGCGGTCTCAATTAACACTAAAACTGAGGAAAAAAGCTCGCATCAATGAGTGCACGAGATTTTACGATCTTTTGATTGCACTAATGGAATTCCAATCAACGGAAACATAATTCTTTCGAATGGCTTAATGCTGCTTAAAGATGAAGAAAAAAAATCAATCCAATTGCAACATCGAAATAGAAATGTGATTAGCACAGGTGCAAGACTAAATATATTGAATTACTTCTTATTGGCGATGTGTCATCAACGATTACAGGACCAACAATATGCAATTACCTTTCTCGCTTATTGGCAAAACACGGAAAATGGGAATATTATTTGCAATGCAAGGTTCCTACTCACAATGCGCAATTAAAGCCATAGCGTCACGATATTGTTTGAGGAACGCGGCGGGGAATTTGAATGGCTGGTGCTCCAGTTTCAATATTTGGTTTATTACAAGAAAGAAGCGGGCACTAGACGCTGTCTGCTCGCCGTACATGCCTGCTATTATTATAAATATAGTCCGAACGCATCTGCTTGCCGTCTGCTTGACGCGTTTGACGTGTCTGGCGTTTGTCTTTCTGTCCCATGTCATGCAGCTCCCCGAGAAGAATCTCAAGATGTCATGCAAATGCCTCGATATCGGACGATCGCATCACAAAACAGACAATGGTGCGATTGCAACGAAAAGGCGTAGGATTTTTGTATTGCGTCCATTACGGCCTAAATGTCAACACGCAAGCTGGCCCGTTACAGGCGATTGTGACATCCAGCATTTATTTATCAATGACGACTGCAAGGTGGTAATGTCAGAATCACGATGAATAAATTCTATAAATAACATCTAAACCATTAGATTCTTGCAATTTTTCTTCTGGTTGTTGTTATCTCAGGAGTACAGGAAACATTTCCAATATTTCATTTCGATGGAATTAATTGTGGTTTAGGCGTATATTAAAGCCACACAGAGGAAATTGCAATAATTATAGGTTACTAGCTGTTAATTTCAATAAAGTCACCGTTGAAGTTTTAATATATCGAGAAGGAAATGGTTGGGAAAAAGTAACACGTATTGGAATAATTTGACGATTCGTATTCTTGTTTTGTAGCAAATGAGAAGCAATAGAAGGCAGAATTGGTGAGGAGGCAATAAAAAGTATCAATGTAACTCATATCGATTGGGAGATCAGAGATATCGATAGCCAATTAAAGAGACAGCATTCTAAATGCAGGCTCTGCTATATTTAATAGATATTTTGTACCAGTAATTGTGGCTCACAACATGACATTGCTCAATTAGATTCAAGATATATGGATCAATTTAATTGACGTAGATATCAAGTAAATGCTGAACGTTGAGTGCCCACTCTGCCGAAATTAGCATTTCTTGCCACGTCACCATCGACTTCGGCCACATTTCATGGAACTGAAATACATTTCGACTTTCTTGCGCAACACCTATTCTCAGAGTGCTCTTCTCCAATTCTCAAACATTATTTCTAGGTTTCCTTCCTCTATTCCATGTTCGTTTCATTCGAAAATTCATTGCGGGATCATTTTCAATTACTTCAAAGGGGTTTTCTTATTTTTTCTTTCTAATTGATTCGTTCGTTAGCTAATTTGAGGAGTCTTGAAAGATGTCGTTAGAGCCATGATTTCTTAACCAATTTTTCAGAAGTCCTTATCTGGACATGTCCACTTGTTTGTTATCAAATCCAAGACGTGTTTTCTAATTCTTCTTGTTTTCTGTATAATATAAGTTAGGATTTCAAGGTGTGTCACCCCCATAATATTGAATTTCAAAAAATACGTGAACAAATAATTGTTTTTCTAGAATTTAATTCTAGCCTGTGAAACCAGAGCTACTTATTAAAGAAAAAGTATTGTAATGATGCCACAAGATAGGGAGATGTGTTGAATATATAAATATCACGAATGCAATGAATTAATCATGCAATTTGATTTGTTGATCGATTCGTTGTGATTGCACAAGAGATTTTCCTCTCTCATTGCAATCCACCACATGTCTGGCTGATGCTAAACAAGGTAAAATGCCATGATTCGTTTCGAACATGTTGCTGTTTCGTACGATTAGATTGTATGCATTCGTCGATCGATCCACCGGTTGATCGATCGATCAATCAATCGATCGATGGCGATTGCGATTATTGTAAGTAGTTAGCATTTAACAGCACTGTATAAACAAATGCCTAATTGTACATTCAATTTCATTTGCAATTTAATCTCTCTCCTACATCCTTTCCCCCCACTCGAAACGATTCGCCGCCAGTTGGATTGATCATATCAGATTTATGCAGCTGCCTTTGACCCTTAACCCTTTGCGTTTTTTCTTCGTTGCCCCAAAAAACACCCTTTCATTACACAATTTGTCTATGCACGCGTTTTTTCTTCGAAACTTTTTACACCCTTACTTTGGCTTTGTTGTGCGACGATTGCAAGCGTGCCATTCGGGTTGTCTAGATCGAATCAAATGTCCGTGTATAATGAAACGGGCGAAAAAACGAGGATGCCACCCTTGCCGCCTTTTTTCACAATATGTTTCTAATCAGCGTTTGCGAGTGATAGAGGAGTCTGCTCGTTGATGTGCGCATTTTAATCGAATCACGCTGCAGTTTCGAATAGCTTGACTCGTCAAATGCAGCTGCGACTGATTGTAATTATAATTAAATTCTGCGCCATTCAATCCAGCACCAGCCGCTGTGGCGTTTTTTCCAACTCGCGAATGGGTTGTCTTTAAGTGCGCATTACGCTCGAATCGCAATTAAAATCGATGGAAATGCAATGTATTTGCAATTAAGTTGTCATTTAAAGCATTTCGTTGGCGGGACACCAGAGTTCAGAATGCAACGCCAATCGGAATCCACAATTTCATCATTTCATTATCATCGTGGAAAAATGCAAATTAATTGAAACATGAAATTTGCGCGCAAATTGATTTCGCAATTGCAGAAATACCTGGCTGATTAAAGAGTGCGTCCGCCGCTTCGAAATTATCACAATGGGGGGTTTCGCGTTGGATTCCGATGCGTTGATTAGCGCACAAGATTCGCGCTCGCATCTCATTAATTAAACGTAGATATTAGTAGATCTCTTTCTTAGCTCATCGTGCTGATTGCAATATCGTTAGCAGCAATTTGGCGAAAAAGTGCATGAATGGCATGGAAAAATTGAATGTTACATATAGCCAGAGGGCGCTACAGCTGCAGTGATCTCACTCGCAACCGGCGATTACGATTGCTTGCACTGGCAGCTAATGCAATCTAATTGCAGGTGCACAATGCACTTCTCCAGCATATCCATTCGTATTCATTAGGTCGACTCGTGCGCTAATTAACGCGCGGCTGTAATGGGAAATTTATCGAAACGCTGACGATGAAATTCAAACTTAATCGTGCGGCTTTTGCGGTGCACCCAGCATTATTCGCATCGTAATTACTATCAATTACGATCCGATAACACGTTTATTTAAATTCATTTTATATTGATAGGGTTCTGTGACCCAGAGAGGGCGCTAGGCTTGTTACGGCAATTTTCATAAAAAATGCGAAGCGCTGTAAATTGTAACAAATAGTTAATTTTTTTGAGCTTAATTTGTGCATCTCGTATGTAGAATTAGGTCCGATCTTAGCTGGCTAATATGGCAAATGTGAAACTGTGGAAATTCAGTATTAGTTTGCAACAATTTGCAAAGCATGCAAGGCAAGGTCTTATGCAAGAGCATTCCGCATAGCAATGTTGCTGATGTGTGGGCTCACAATTAACGCCCGACTGTCAGAGTGACAATAACGAATTAGCACATGGCGGATTATGCAGCGAAGGCAATCAATTTGATTTCAGCACGAGTTGGAATGCGTCCAGCCATTATCAGACTCGGTCATGATTCGAATTCTGTTTATGGAATCTAAGCACACATTCTTAATGTGATCGCAATGTGTAACAATTGGCAAATGTTGCAGTTGTTGCAATCGCAGCGACATCTATCATTGTTTCCTATGCGAAATGAATGTTATTTGCATTCCTGCGTGTTCCACCGCCATTCAACTTCATTAAATGTTTGTTCAATGGCAATTAATATTGCCGAATGGACTCGCAATGTGATAATCGGATAATATATGTGGATTGTTTATCTCAGTGTTGCAATAATTGCTTTTGAATTTATTGCACTTTAGGAGATTGGGTAACGCCTAAAAATCGCTTAAATTAATTCGAAAAAAATGAATCGTGCGATTGCAATCTTAATTATACGCCAATATTATTTATACTAATTATACCCGATTAAATAAATATTTGCAATAGAATCGTTAGCTATATATATTACTTTTGATATATAATGTTTCAAATATTGCAATTTAGGCAAAAAAATATATAAGCCCGCCCGATTTTTTCGGAATTTTTATTCCACTTAGGCAACTATCCTTGCAATAAGAAAAAACAGATGCTATGAGTGTAGTTTTTTTAATTTAAAACTGCAAACATAAACATAGTTAGATATGTCTATTCCCTTACCTGATTATGTAATGAACTTACATACTTAAGAAAAATGCATTGTCAAGGATATGCAACACACAATACTCGTTGATGAAAAATTTCAAATTAAAAAAATGAAAAAAATAGAGAAATGCTCTTGGTCGGAGGACATTCCTGACATTTAATAATTGGGAAATACTAGTGTTTTAATGGAGATAGTATATCGTAGTGAGTAATTAGACAATGAAATGGCGATTCGCAATTTATGATTGCAAACATGGCGTCCAGATATTTTGCGCGTAGTAATCGATAGTTTGCTAATAATTAATTAGCCAGCAACGATTTGAGCGATTCCGACATGAGAGGAAAGCGGTTGTAGGCCGATACCCGTATGATGGTTCTCGGTAGACGAAAGACCGGTAGGAAATATGCGAATCACTCACTTTCTACACGTCCATTATGCGCGTATTTCGCATACTTCCTGCTGGCGCCCGATTCCGGCCACTTTCCGATAAGAATCGCGCCGACATTTATCAGCGAGTGTTAGCACGCGGAATTGTGCGCTGCATTGGCGATTTATCGGCTCCACATGCTGATGGTTTATGATTAAAGCACTAAATTCCAATTTAGTTATTCCGCATAAATCAGATTAACATTCTGCCAGGCCCTTCAAGCAGTTACAAGCAATGGCGTCGGCAATGGCTTCGCATTCATTTCGGTTCGTTCGCCACGACCATTATCATCCTACAGTTATCAAATGCAACATTTTCGCATTGAGAATCATTTCTCGCGCCCATCTGGCCGAAGACCTCGCATGCGAGCAAGTCTCAACGTATCGGCAATGATTTATCGATGTGAAATAAATAAGATAACGCAGTGGATGCAATGTTCAAACGTATGCTGGAGCTGGAGAATGAATTCATCAAGATGGCGCCATGTTTGTTCAATCGACGCATTCCCCCGTTTCGTTTCCATCAGCGAGCTCTTTCCTTCACTGATAGCACGTGCCTCTCTTTGTTTCTGCTCGTAAACCTACAATGGATAGATAGGAAAACAATTTAATTCGATGTCCTCTTTCTACTTCGCTTGCTTTCTGTTTCTACCATATATGTGCAGACAACTAGTTACTGAGGATTCCTTAAGTTTCTATATCTCTCATCTGTGATTTTCAGCCATTGAGTACCGTTTTAGCAATCTTGGTTGTTGACATCTGCACTGCCAAGTTTTCAATTTTAACAAAATAGGTAATTGATAAATTTTTACTCATGTTAGGTATGACCAAGAAATAAGTATTGTAGCTATTAGAAACTGAGCAATTTCAAATTCGCAGGAATACAATATTTGAGTACTCTAATTAGTAAAAGGAAATTTGGACAGGATAAACAGATATACCGAGAGTGTGAATTTAAAAAAAGCAAATTTGCCATCACAATGTTATCGTGAGTTTTTTCTTACATACATTGAATACAGTTAAATATTTATAAACCTGCACTAATAAAAGCAGCGATAATTAGTGTACCATAATATAACACTACTTATGAATAGAGTTGTTGTTGTTTGCTGGTAAAACCTGATCCAAATGATAGCGTAGAATGAATTGTAATTGGTAATGCAATCTCCATTTTGTTCTATGATCCTTTCCCATCTACCCAGAATCTTCATAATTCTATTCCTGTAGTATTTGTGGATTTCTTTGGAAATAAACGTCTTCCCTTCATTATTATGAATGCAATGGAACAATTTTGAGATACGAGCCGCCGAGCGAGTGATATTCTGATTTGAAATGAGAGCAAGATTTGAGATACGAGCAATCCCAGGACCTTAACCTTTAAATGGAAGAAGCTGTGGCTTGAGGCTCTAGCTGAAAGGGCCTTCGAAGGATTGGAACCCGATGTGTCAGTGGTAGAGCAGATTGTTTCTCTGGGAAAATCCATGGGTTTGTAGGTGGACGAGAGGAACAGTCCCATATGACATGACAATGAGCCAAAGAGGAAACTGATATTTCTACAAGAAATATTAAGGAGATCTTGAGAATGTGGGAGAAAGTTGAAGAGATCGCGGATAAAAATCACCGGGAAAAAGTATTCAGTTAAGTGTTCTAGATACAATCGAACAATTTGAGTGGTTTCGAAACTGCACTTTCGAATGTGACGACAGTTGAAGTACTAGGACTTTACATGACCATAGAATTAGAAAATGAATGCGGGAAACCCTTGAAATGTACAGCAATTTTTATTTGATTTGTTTATTTAGTCTAGAAATGGAATATAAGAATCATATTGATGAAAGCTGGATATTTCTACTGATGTTATCTTTGTCGACGATTTCTACCCCTTCTTGTTCTTTCTCAAATCATTTCTTCTTCTCTAACCATTTATAGAATGCAAGTAATTTTAGTTTATTATCTTCTGTTGCTTCTCAAAATTGTGTTCAATTGTCAAGAGTTGTCTTAAAACATCATTTTAATATGTGTAAATTTAGGACATCTAGATACCTGGTTAAACAATACAATACGAGATAAATATTGAATCTCAAATCAGTAATCGCGAGGTTGAACCTGTTGAATAACGCCATCTTTTCTTGGGCTTCTCCAGGTGCTCAATGTTAATTCGTTATTCGTTTGTAACTGTTGTTTAACTGAAATAAATCTCGAGATAATCTTGGAAGAAACACAAAGTTGGATTACGTGATTGCCCACAGATAAACTAAAGACCAAATTGCATTATTGCGCAGTGTTTAATTATATTTTAATTATTGCATTGCATTGAGATGCTAATTGAGACGATGATTCAGATTAGATATATTACTGAAGATATAAATAAAGCAGATGCACAAACACGAAATTTGAAAGCTGAATTGAAATTGTTAACAAAGTTTACGTTGTTCACCGAGAATCGAATGCGTAAGTCGCGGATGCAACATTGCTGGCCAGTAATTACGGAAATGAGTGGTCGCAAATGGGCGTAGACGTGCAACTCTTTAGATTTCAATTAAAATTGCAGCTGTAATAATACGTCTTGGCGTTCGATACCACAACTTGACGTCGGCGTGCGTCTGTTTCCTATATACGTCATCGATTCTGTCGGATTGCCCGACGACGAGCATTTTGATGACGCGCTGTTATCAATTACGCGTTCGCCGCATGCGCGAGTGTGAATCGCGTCTCAGATGCAGATCGCCGGTGATGAGTAATGGCGGCAAAGATTAATGATTGCCGGCACTGCGAACATGAACAAAAGCGACGCAATCTCGCTCGCTGATTGCTGATGAATGGACGGATGGATGCTGCGCTGCTTGAGACAGCAGCATTGTGTTTCAGCGTTTCAGCGCTGGAATTTGCAAATTACTTCGCACTTCCTTATCCGTCCGAGTGCGCATGCTGCGACTTGGCGCCGCGCACCATGCGGCCGAGCAACAAGTGCCCAATGCGCGATCTAATAAATAACAAATTAGAAGCGACTTGTTGCACGCCGCGGACGCGACGCTCGCCTGCAGATGGTGCTGGCTGCTGCTGCTGCCACATGGCCTTATGTCATATCGGCCGACTGCAATTTACGGCAATTAAATTTAATTGGCGCCTCAGTGCGTGCGCCTGCGGCTCAAGTAAATTGCGCTCGTCACATGAAAGCGATCTTCATCTTCACCATTCCGATCGACTTGATCGCCCAATGCCACGTCGCTTCGTTTCACCTCTTCACTCTGCCTCATTTGTTCGCATTGATAACTGCCTATCTCTTGATATACCAAGCCTATTATGGAAAATAACTATTTATTTTTAGCTGCGTTCTTATGGGAATTAGGGTACAATAATGCAAACACGTAAGCGAAGCTCAGAGTACCACAAGGAATACCCAGGAAGAGAAGGAGCGACAGCAGAACCCTCCCAAACCGAGAAATGAACAGGCATTTTGAAGAAGAAGTCTTTACGCTAAGATTGCTCATAAATACAGCTCATAAGTTTACGAAATGTTGCCTAAAAATGCTCAATTCATGATTAAGCGATATGATTTTAATATTCGGATGTTATCTAAGGATATGCACCAGATTATGGACCAGAAAGCCAGTTAAAACTTCGTAATCATGAGAATTTAATTTTAGCTAGAATTAGCATTAGAATAAATAGGAAATTAAGGAGAAATTTTCCAAAAGAAGAATATTTTTAGAATTGGTAATAAGTTCTGGTACTCGTTCAAGTTCTCTATGTATTCTCATTCAATTTCTTCAGTTTTGTTCATTTGTTCGCATTAGTAATCGTTTGGCATTAATAAAAAATAGCATTGTCGGTTTGTAATAATCTCAAAACCGTAACACTAACAATTACGATCAGTTTATGATTGCGAGTAGTTAATTAGTGAATTCACCCCGGTTTCTGAACATGGCGTTCCCATACTGATTTGCATATCATTTCCATGTCACTTTCTTAGTCAGATGTAAACTAAGAAAAGAAAGATTAGCGTCAAATAATGATGTCAATAAATTTTCATAAATTTCTCCAGGCGTAATCCTATTGAGCAATCCATATAAAGCTGAGCGTCTTGCTTTAGATGACACGTAACTGGCATTTACATTCAATTATAACTATTGGTAGTACTAACGAACCAAGATGATGGCATTTAAATGTGTTAATAGGACAATAGGAACGAGAAAAGGTAAAATAAGGAATTGTATTGAAAAGGGAAGTGTAATGCTAGAGATTCGCTTATATGAAATGAATTCCAATTAGGAAGTCAGTCTATTCAGCGTGTTGACGTTGATAAATGTGTAAATATAGAAACGTTTGACTTGGTGTTGCAGTATGCATCAGAATATTGGCCGAATGAAGTAATTTAGATGCTCGCCACAAGACTGGCTACCAGCAGCCTGTTCGCTGGGCATAGTTGGCAAGTTGGCTAATCAAATAAAAGTTGCAGGCGCGTAATGCGCAATTGCGCCCATTTGCCGGCAATAACTGTTCGTTAAAGAGTGCGGCCAGTTAGTTCATAAAGTGCATCAGCTCGGTCGGCTGCGAGGGCGTCGCAGGCTAAAAGTGTCACTGCTAACAGCCGCTATTAGCACGAACACGTGTCGGCCGCACAATGAAAACATCTCTCATCGCATTATCGCGACATTGTTTCGCTTTTAGCCGCTTTGATGGAAACAAAGAAATCGTTGCCGCATCTCACTTGTCGCTGGCGGCCGAATGACGCGTTGCGATTGCATCTCTGGGCGAAATTAATGATGCACGTCGACTGCGAAATGCAAATTCGCAATTGTTTAACGCGCGCGCGCTCGCCTCGTTTGCATCCGCCGCGAAAATTCGCAATATTAAAACGTCACGACGCTAATTGCGATTGCAAATGGCGCACGCACGACCCACATCCGCCGATTCCGGATTACCTTGCATACCTCGCACATCATCATCTCCCCAGTGACTTCGCGGAGATATAACGAGAACATTTGCAGGTCCACAAATCCAACATCCATTTCAAGCCCTAGTACCTGGAACCTCCTACTTCCAAAGAAGAGTTCAGGAAGCTAAGGGGTCCTCACTTCTTCAAATAGAATTTGTCTGGGAATATTGAGCTCCTTCCTCCACCTGTAGAATGTGTAGAAACTCAGGATACTTAATAAGGGTCATAGTACCATAAGACTTTTGGGCGATAATAATCTTGAAGTCTGCTTAGGTTTGAACCTTTATTCTCCTTGTACGGCCACTTAGTATTAGGAAGGGAAGATAGTATTGGGTTATTGGAATGGGATAGGAAATCAGCAATGGCAGTCCAAGTCCGCAAATCCAACATCCATTTCAAGCCCCAGTACCTGGAACCTCCTACTTCCAAAGAGGAGTTCAGGAAGGTAACGGGCCCTCACTTCTTCAAATAGAATTTGTCTTTCAATCTGGGAACATTGAGCTCCTTCCTCTACCTGTAGAATGTGTATAACTCAGTATCCTTAATAAGGGTCATGGTACCATAAGACTTTTGGGCTATAGTAATCATGAAGTCTGCTTAGTTTTGAACCTTCATTCTCCTTGTATGACCACTTAGTTTTGGGAAGAGAAGATAGTATTGGGTTATTGGAATGGGATACGAAATCAGCATTGGGAGCACAAGTCCGCAAATCCAACATCCATTTCAAGTCCCAGTACCTGGAACCCCCTACTTCCAAAGAGGAGTTCAGGAAGCTAAGGGGTCCTCATTTCTTCAAATAGAATTTGTCTTTCAATCTGGGAACATTGAGCTCCTTCCTTTACCTGTAGAATGTGTAGAAACTCAGTATCCTTAATAAGGGTCATAGTACCATAAGACTTTTGGGCTATAGTAATCATGAAGTCTGCTTAGTTTTGAACCTTCATTCTCCTTGAATGACCACTTAGTTTTGGGAAGGGAAGATATTATTGGGTTATTGGAATGGGATAGGAAATCAGCATTGGCAGCCCAAGTCCGCAAATCCAATATCCATTTCAAGCCCCAGTACCTGGAACCTCCTACTTCCAAAGAGGAGTTCAGGAAGGTAAGGGGTCTTCACTTCTTCAAATAGAATTTGTCTTTTAATCTGGGAACACTGAGCTCCTTCCTCCACCTGTAGAATGTGCAGAAACTCAGGATACTTAATAATGGTCATAGTACCATAAGACTTTTGGGCTATAGTAATCATGAAATCTGCTTAGTTTTGAACCTTCATTCTCCTTGTATGACCACTTAGTTTTGAGAAGAGAAGATAGTATTGGGTTATTGGAATGGGATAGGAAATCAGCATTGGGAGCACAAGTCCGCAAATCCAACATCCATTTCAAGCCCCAGTACCTGGAACCTTCTACTTCCAAAGAAGAGTTCAGGAAGCTATGGGTCCTCACTTCTTCAAATAGAATTTGTCTTTCAATCTGGGAACATTGAGCTCCTTCCTTGACCTGTAGAATGTGTAGAAACTCAGTATCCTTAATAAGGGTCATGGTACCATAAGACTTTTGGGCTATAATAATCTTGAAGTCTGCTTAGTTTTGAACCTTTATCCTCCTTGTACGGCCACTTAGTATTAGGAAGGGAAGATAGTATTGGGTTATTGGAATGGGATAGGAACTCAGCATTGGCAGCCCAAGTCCGCAAATCCAACATCCATTTCAAGCCCCAGTACCTGGAACCTCCTACTTCCAAAGAGGAGTTCAGGAAGGTAACGGGCCCTCACTTCTTCAAATAGAATTTGTCTTTAAATCTGGGAACATTGAGCTCCTTGCTCCACCTGTAGAATGTGTAGAAACTCAGGATCCTTAATAAGGAACATGGTACCATAAGACTTTTGGGCTATAGTAATCATGACGTCTGCTTAGTTTTGAACCTTCATTCTCCTTGTATGACCACTTAGTTTTGGGAAGGGAAGATAGTATTGGGTTATTGGAATAGGATGGGAAATCAGCATTGGGAGGCCAAGTCACTAAACTCGTGGGCCTTCTACATTACCGCTCGGCTACCGAGAGGATAGTAGTGACCTTGATTCGTAACCCTATAATGACAAACCATTTTAGCTCAAGCTGAATCCATCTCCGAATATTGACAATCGAATTACGAATACATCAGCCAGATTTTCATCTGGTGAAGCCTTCTCCCGTAATGGGACTTCTCATGGAGCAAAAGTAATTAAAATCGCATCCGGTTGGTTGTGCTTCCTTGATTAATGATTCTAGTAACGAGGCTAAGAATTAGTGAAAAGCTGAGTAATTTCAATCGCTGCTAGGAGGATTCTGGCGCGAGTGGTGACGTCGTCTGATTGATGACCTTATTGAGTGTATAGATATGCGCTCGCATATTTATTTCATTAGCATTTTACAACTACTGGGCCGGCTGCGGGTTTTGAATGCTACGAAATTGAAAGAAACCACCGCTTCCGATACGACCGCCGCCCATTAACGAGTTTTAATTAATATCGCTGGCCAGCTCATTTATTACCATTTGCCAAGCGCTCTATAATTGCCCGCCTGTACAACAAATTGCCTGCTTTGATTCTAATTTATACTCCGATATCGTCGCGCAATTAAACTTTCTTGTTGTAACATCATTAGAGCTTCGGCGCAATCGTAACACATCATTAGCGATAACTTTTCGCATTTCTTTCAATCTCCTTCAATCGCTCGTCATCGCTAATCTTTACGACCACTTCTTCCATCCTGTTATCTTGGCCTTTTCCGTCTCGTGCTTTTCTGCTTTCATTTTGCTCTAATATCTACTCACACCATCACTTGTGCTCTGAGTTATCCTTTTCTACACTTAACAAGGTCTCCTCTCACAATTTCTTACACTACAGGGTCTCTTATAAAGTGATGCCTTGGATTCTTTCTACCTGAGGAACACCAAGGAGTTCCTTAGAGTCAATACCCCCCACCATTTAATTTCGATGGCATTATTTGTAATTTTCGAGGAAATCAAGAACGCACTTGAAATTGTTGAGCTAAATGGCCAGATTCTTGAAATATGCATCATAATCATCATGAAATTGGTTGGATCGCACACGTTCAGCTATTGATCGATGCGATAATGGGACAATAGGCGATTATCGTGAAGAAAGAGCCGTAGCCATAATTGGCTAATTACAGGACACTGTAATGGTGCGCAGATATTGTTCACGGAAGGAAACGACAAATGAGCCAGCGTCGCGGTGGCCGCTGTGATCATCCACTCAATGGGCATTAATCGCATCGCGATTCGCCCAAGTCGACGACGCTGACAATCACGATAATGAAAGGTCGTGCTGGCGCACAGCAGCAAAACGAGCAGAATGCTAAACGGTGATTTACTAACCGCATTAGCCGGACTTGGATTTTCAGCGTGCGGCTCAAGCGACTTTGCGCTTAATTTCCGGTCTTTAAAGGCTTCATTATTGCAATTACGCGTAGCTGTCTAACGATAAAACTACTTGTTTATGGCGATATTTTTAACGAGTTGCACTAGGCAATTAGTACACGCTTTTTCCTACCCATATTATGTAGTGAACGATTTTTATAGGCCGGATAAATATCACGCGATGGATAAGTGATTGTGTGTGTATTTCCGCGATGCGCAAAACGCAATCTTCGTTTCCACTCGCAGCCAGCGCGTATTAATCGCTAATTATTTCACCGTCTAATTGACATCTGCACGCAATCAATTTGGCATTCGCCGGGCGCCTCTTAATTTCCGCAATTATGCTAAATCACATCATTCACACAACAACTCATTCAATTAGCGTTTAAACAATTACAGATTCACACATTGTACAAAAAATTTGCTCTTTGAAAATCAACTCTTATCAAATAATTGCGTTATTTATTTATTTCTCTTCGTCGGCGAATTAACAACTACACTACGTAATCCTCCAAATATCGCAGTATCTGATGATTAGAGAGATTTTAGGCAAAATGCCTTTTTGTTTTGATGCAAGACAAATTAGAAATATGTGAAAATCTATATGTTTCTGGACAAATCAAAGCGATCTGGCTATGTTTTATTTTGCCTAATTGCCTATTTTGACTTTTAACGGCCTAAATCGTGGGTAAACGCCTATTTTGTCCTAAAACAGAATTTATTAGGACTTAATGTTTAATCCATATACACCTATCCCCCGATTTACAATCGGTTTATAGAAAACCGTGTAAACCTAAATCGCAAAATTTTCTATGTAAATCCATGCAAAACGAAAATCGATAAAATCGCTTACTCGTACAGCATCTCTCGCAGTTATTAATAATGCCGAAGCAACTCATAAGAATGAAGAAGTTGCAAGAATAATGTTGTCAAAGTTTATCCAAGTGTTTCCGAAAAAGCCAAGTGTATTAAGTATTATCCTTCAGCCTTGTGTTGCGTAGAACGTTTGTTTTCTTCTTACAAACTTTTGTTTTCCAATCCAAGAACAAATTTTACTAAAGACAATTTAAAAAAACATTTTGTGTGGTAGGCAAACGCGAAATTTAAGGACAGGTTAAACGGCTATTAATTAATCAATTAGCTAGCTTCCTTGGAACTCAGCTAGCTGAGATTTCCCTAAGGAATGACAGGAGGTCCCTTGGAGGTACCTACCATTACATTAAATATCGTTTTCTTATTCGTGTATTTTTTAAATAAACGTATATGTGTATTTACCGGCTTTCTTATTCGTGTATTTTTTAAATAAACGTATATGTGTATTTACCGGCTTTTTAAGTATTTGCCTAAACTTGCTTAAATCAAAGTTTTGCATCCTAAATACATGCTTTTTAAGGTCTAAAATTGGGCCTTTTTGGCTGTTTTTTACGTCCTCAATTCCTCTCTCTACAGTGATGATCTTTGAGGACTGCCTTGGTGGAAATTTTGGAATGGGATTAGGTCTAATCATTGGAGCAGATTATTGGCTATCGGTTGGAACTGAAAAACTACCATAAAATTCGACATCATAGTTGGAGGCTGTTTCTTCATCTTCCAAGATGTTGTTGGTTTAAAATTCAACTTATATGGTCCTTTGAGTCAATTTAATGAGCGAACTTTTTGGGTAGTGGCTAGCCTAACCCATATTCGGCATATTTTCAGTATAATTTCGTGCCCAAAGTCAAAGATGTTAATTATGAATAATTATCAGAGTATATGATTGTATAACCCAGAGAAAAAAAATCTAATGGCTGGGATTAGAACCCAGGACACTACTCAGGGCCGGCGCAACGGGTTACATGACGAAATTACACGAGACAAAATTACACAGACGAAATCACACAAGACAAAATTACACTTGGACAAAAT
>JAOEHK010001690.1:0-15657 GCA_025447835.1 Labidoglobus nevermanni
GCAGTGTTTAAGGCTTAAAAACGCCAATACAGAAAATAAATATTGACCAGGGATTCTTTTGCCTTTTTTCTTCATTTGGTAAATTTCTTAATGTTTGTAGCTGAGGGTTATCAACGCGGATAGTGGGAATTGGTATGAAGTGATATCTTAAAAGCATACATAACAATATAATACTTCTGTTATAAATTAACGTTTCCAACATGCAATAAGAACATTTTCGTTGTGATTAAGATTCCTAGTATGTATATTAATAAGTTTTGTGTTCAATAAGTAATGAAAGTAATAATTGTTATGATAATGTTATTGTGTAGCAGTTACACAATGGCAAGTGAGCGGATAAGCCTAGTGGATAAAAGATTATCCCAAGGGTATGTGGCTCCAGTGCTTGCAGAAAACAGTGTTATTCTGGCAGATAAGCATGGCACTTTGTATTCCTTTGATGCTGATAACTCAAGGATTATGAATTGGAAATTGCACCTTCCACACAGAAAAAAAATTGGTAACATGAGCCTATCGTGCTACGGGGAAAATGTTTTCTTTATAGTAGATAACGTTCTACACGCAATAGATGAAAAAACTGGTGAGATTCTATGGGAAAAAGAATTGAGAGCCACAGCAAGAGGAAAAGCAGCAGTAATAAATAACAAATTAGTAGTGTTGACCATTGATAACTACCTGCACGCGTTTGATGTAAAAGATGGCAGCTCCCTTTGGACTTACCAAAATGGTATCAATGTGGTTCGAGGTTTATATTCCGTATCACCCGCAATTTCTGATAATGAGATAATAGCACCGTTTTCAAATGGTGAACTAATAGCTTTTGATGAAGATGGTAAAAAATTATGGAGCCAAAAATTGGCTACAAATCTTTTGGATACACAGCTTACAGATGTAACCACTACACCGAGAGTGCTTGGTGATATTTCAGTAGCGACAAACAATTCTTATATTTATGGTATTAACGTAAAGTCAGGAGATATCTTGTGGTCAAAGCCACTGCAAGTAAAAAGTGTATCAGACATTGTATCATATTATAGTCCTCTTATTCCTATAAATAAACAAAAACCCGGTGGTAGAATTTTCACAGTGACCAAAGACAATAAAATAATTGGCATTGACATACAAAACGGAGAAACAGTCTGGACATCTGATTTAATAGAAAATACGCAATTATTTGCTCCAATTATGTATGCTCATACGTTATGGGTAACAAGTAATAAAGGGGCGATGTTTGCTTTTCCTGGATCTGAGAGCACAGGAAAGGTAATCGAAATACCTGGTAATGTGTTTCATACTCCAGTGTTTACCCATGACAAGATATATGTAACAACTGAAGGAAATGGTGTTTATTCCTTAGAAAATAGGTTTGTTTTTTATGACTGATTATGATCTGATTGTTATAGGTGGTGGTCCGGGTGGTTATAGATGTGCTATTGCTGCTGCAAAGCTTGGATTGAAAGTTGCTTGCGTAGACAAGAATAGCATTTTTGGCGGTACGTGTTTGCGAGTTGGATGTATACCATCCAAAGCATTACTTCACTCCTCTTATCAGTATGCGCACACGAAAAATGATCTGTCAAAGCTTGGCATAAAAATTAAGGATGCAAGTTTTGATTTAAAAGAAATGTTAGAATACAAGGACGCCAGAGTTAAAGAATTAGGACAAGGAATAGAATATCTTTTTAGCCTTCACAAAATCACCAAAATCAACGGACTTGGAAAAATTACTGCTTTTGATCAAGGCAGCCTAGAAGTTTCAGTCGAAGGCAAGACGCTTAAGACAAAAAATATAGTCATTGCAACTGGTTCTGATGTTAGTTCTCTGCCAGGAATTGATATCGATGAGAAAAACATTATTTCATCCACCGGTGCATTATCTTTAACTGAAGTACCAAAAAAACTCGTCGTAATTGGAGCTGGGGCAATAGGGCTTGAAATGTCTTCTGTATGGAGCAGACTAGGATCTGAAGTCACTGTAGTAGAGTTTCTTGATAGAATCGCCGCAGCAATGGATGGGGAACTCAGTAAGTCTCTGCTTTCTAGCCTACAAAAACAAGGAATAAAATTTTTGCTTAGTACTAAAGTTGAGGAGATAAAACAGAATAATAATTCTCCGAGTGTGAAAGTTTGTTCTGCTAAAGACAACCAAACAGACACTATAGAGGCAGACAAGGTGCTCATTGCAGTAGGTCGCAAACCATGCACTGAGGGTCTTGAAAAAATAGAGAAAGATAATCGTGGCTTCATTCAAGTCAACAATAGGTATGAAACCAATGTGAAAGGAATATTTGCCATCGGTGACGTAATCGGTGGAGCAATGCTTGCTCATAAGGCAGAGGAAGAAGGAGTAGCAGTTGCAGAGATAATAGCAAAGCAGTCACCTCACGTTGATTACGAAATTATACCATCTGTCATTTACACTCACCCTGCAGTTTCTTCAATCGGTAAAACCGAAGAGGAACTAAAAAGTGCTGGTCGAAAGTATAAAGTTGGCAAATGTCAATTTTCTGCAAATGGTAGAGCAAAAATTACTGATGATGCTGAAGGATTCGTGAAAGTGCTGACTTGCAGCACCACAGATACAATACTGGGCGTGCATATCATAGGTGCATATGCCGATACGCTAATTAACGAAGCAGCAGTGGCAATGGCATATGGTGCAGCAGCAGAAGATATATACAGAATTTGTCACTCTCATCCTGATATAAACGAAGCTTTCCGCGACGCGTGTATCGATGCCTTCTTTAAAAAGTAACCTCAGTTCAATCATCGAAAATTGGTATGAATGGTTGAAATGCAATAGGTCTTATTCACCTAACACTTTAGAATCATATATGAGAGACTTGAAGGATCTCATAAGTTTCCTCGGTACTCACATTGGTGGAGAAGTAAATGTTGGCTCTTTGGAAAAGTTGAGCGTACCTGAGCTCAGAAGCTGGCTTAGTTTCCGTTATGAGAGGGGCGTAAATGCAAGATCTAACACTCGCGCGCTGTCAGTAATCAGAAATTTTTTTAAGTATGTAAAAAGCAATCATGAAATAAACAACGAGGCTGTATTTTCCTTGTCAAGGCCAATTCAGAGAAAAACTCTACCCAAAGCATTATTAGTATCTGATATAAAAACTTTAGTAGACTTCTTCTTGCATAACTATCATGGAACTCACTCTTCTTTGTCATTCCAGCATGTAGCGAAATTGTCCGACCTAGGTGAACCTTGGGTGGTAAAAAGAGAAATTGCAATTATTGTTCTACTATATGGCACAGGTTTAAGAATCAGTGAAGCATTAAACCTTAAAGTCGGTGATCTTAGCAGTGAAAATCTAATAATTACAGGTAAGGGGAATAAGCAGAGGGAGGTATTTATTCTTCCTGTAGTAAAAAAGTGTATACAGGAATATGTCAAAGCTCGTCCTTACCTTGATGAAGCACAATATCTTTTTGTGGGAGTAAGAGGGAAAAAATTGAAAAGAACCTATGTCGCTAATCGTTTGCAGAAAATAAGGAGAATGTTAAATTTGCCGGAAACCTTATCTCCACACGCATTCCGTCATAGTTTTGCTACTCATCTGCTTCAGAAAGATATCGATATAAGATCAATACAACAACTGCTTGGTCATTCAAGCCTCGAAACCACTCAAGTTTACACTCATCTAAATTATCAAGATGTTTTCAACATGTATAAGAACTTTCAGCAAAGTTTGGAGAAGAAATCAAAACCCTCGTAATTTGAGGATTATCTGTGATGCCACTAGGCCCTATGTCTTTTTCATCTTCTTTGTATAAAAAATACCCTACTAAAAAAAGAATCAGTGCAACTGCAGCAAGATAAGCGCTGACCTCTGGATAATCTTCTATTGTTAAGCATACACCAATAGCACATATTCCACACAACATGAAAAACGCAGAAGCGTAGTTGTTTTGTTTTCTATTAGGAGGTGGTGGCTCATTACTTTCTCTCTTCACTCGGTTGCGATTTTCTACTCGCTTATGTCTTACATCTTCCTCTGTAACTTGAGTTTTCGTCCCTTCAGGCTCATTAGGGCTTTCAAGTTGCTGCAACTCTTGAACAATCAACTCGTCGTTTATTTCCGGGGCAACATTATGTGCATTTGCTGAAGGCTGTTCCACACTTGCAGGAAATTTTTCGTTTAGATAATTTGTAATAGATTCAATTGGATCATTAACACCCCTCAACGCAGCAGTAACAATTGCACAGTCCATGAAGCAATTATCTTCTACTAACTCTTTTACGTTATCTAAATCTTTTTTATTAATAGTATCAATTAATCGCTCTGTAATCGCTTGTTCAACTATTTGTTTTAACTGTGAATTCTGCTCTATAGCCTGTATTGGCTTTACTTGACTAAAATCTAAGTCTTTATGCTTTAACAGCTTAGCCAGTACTTCTTTTTTATCTTCTGCTATTGTTTGTAAATATGATCGAATAACTAAGCCAAGTGGCGTTTCTATTTCTCCATTTCTGGTTCTTTTCCAGCAATTAGGATTAAACATTTGTTCAACAAACCCTTGCCCGTTAGATATTTGTTTCACAAAACCTTGTACACTACGTTCAACACACTCCCTTTCTTTCTTTTTGTCCTCAGAGAGTGGTTCAGTAAGACCTTTCTCAGCAAGCTCTCTTTTTAAAAAATCTTGAAAGAATTCCTTCTCACTAACCTTTTTTTCAAGCAGCACTTTTACTTTGTTGATCTCTTCGCTAGAAAGAGCAGCCAGCAATTCTTTTCCTTCCTGTGCTTTTTGAAATTCTAACTTTACTATACGACTAGATCCTCTTTCAATACAATCTATAGGGCTTCTATACTTGCAATTTCTAGTATCAGTTTTTATATCTGGGTGCATGAGCAATATTTTTACTATATCTTTAGCTCCAACTTGGCAAGCAATATGTAAAGCTGTATCTTTGCGCACATCAGCTGTTGGACTAAATCCTAACGATACAATATCCTGAAGATCACGAGTATGCCGCCACTGTTCCTCAGATATAACTTGCTTACTCTGAGCATTAATATCGATATTTCTTCTTTGTATAAGCAATTTAGCTATTTCTTTTAATGCGGGCTGATTATCGCTAGTTATGTAAATGTTAGTAATAGACATCAAAGGTGTCATGCCTTCTTCATCAAACGCATTAACATCCGCACCTTCTGTTATAGCCTGCTTGAAATCTTCTAGGGTTTCATCATCAATAGCCTTAAATAACTTTTGTGTTGATTCACTAAGTGGTTCAGGAGTTGCCCAACTAAATCCGTAACCAGTATTATTACCATGCATATTAAATCCACCTCATCACCTACCACAACTATACGGCAAAAAAAGGGAATAGCAATGAATCTTTTTTCCCTCTCACAAAGAGCTATTTTATATATTCTCTATTTTTTAACTCTTTTGTTCACTCTAAAAACTTCTCTGCATCAAGCGCAGCCATGCACCCTGTTCCTGCTGCAACCACTGCTTGGCGATATACCTTATCCTGAACATCACCTGCAGCAAATACCCCTGCCCTACTAGTCAAAGTCGTTCCCGGTTTTGTAGTTATATAACCCTGCTCATCCATTTCAACAAAGCCCTTAAAAATACCTGTATTTGGTGCATGCCCAATTGCAATGAATACTCCATCCACTTTCAATTCCTGGATCTTATCGGTCTCCGTCGATTTAATTGTAATGCCAGTAACTTTTTTCGGATTTTCTTCTCCAAGAATTTGCTCCACAGTGTGGTTCCACATCACTTTTATTTTATTATGCGCAAAGAGCCTATCTTGCATTACCTTTTCCGCTCTCAATTTATCACGCCTGTGTATTAGTATAACTTCTTTGGCAAATCGAGTTAAAAATATTGCTTCTTCAACGGCGGTATCTCCGCCACCAATCACAGCTACAACTTTATTCCTAAAAAATGCACCATCACAAGTTGCACATGCTGAAACTCCGTAACCTTGAAATTTCTTTTCACTCTCGAGACCAAGCCACTTCGCTTGTGCACCAGATGCAATTATAATTGCATCTGAATAGTAGTCGTTAGTATTACCAAAAGACTTGAACCTATACTCATTAGAGCCTTCAAGTTGTTCGACGCTCTTTATTTCATCATCTACTATTCTTGCCCCAACCTTCTCTGCATGCAACCTCTTTTGTTCCATGAGTTCTGGACCTTGTATTGAAACAAAACCAGGATAATTTTCAACATCCGTAGTAATCGTAAGCTGACCACCAGGTTGCATACCCTCCATTACAATTGGCTCTAGGTTTGCACGTGCTGCGTATACAGCAGCAGCGTAACCTGCTACCCCAGATCCAATAATAAGGACTTTTGTACTCAGTAGCCCCATCTATAGTCCTTCACTGTACGAATTTAGGTAGTCGGCTACTCCTTCATTGCTTGCTTGCATCGCTGGCTTGCCTTTATTCCACCCTGCCGGACACACTTCACCATACTCCTTATTATGTTTTATCGCATCAACAATTCTAATAAACTCATCGATATTACGCCCTAAAGGTAAATCATTTATTGATTGATGACGCACAATAAACTCATCATCAATAACGAAAGTTGCCCTCAGTGCAACTGAATCATCATACAATACTCCATAGTCTTTTGATATAGACTTTTTGATATCAGACACTAAAACGTAACTAATCTCTCCAATACCACCTTCATTAACTGGAGTTTTCCGCCATTGATAATGTGAGAACTTTGAATCTACACTTACCCCTATCACTTCAACACCACGTTTTGAAAAATCCTCTATTTTATTACTAAGTGATATTAACTCAGTTGGACAGACAAAGGAAAAATCAAGTGGATAGAAAAAAAGGATAGCATACTTATTCTTTATATGCTTGCTTAGACAAAAGTCATCGACTATTTCTCCATCAGAGAGAACAGCCGGGGTAGTAAAATCGATAGCCGATTTTGTCACAAGATTCATAACTAACCTACTCATTTTAAAACAATTGTATTTTACACCTTCACAAATTCGTATGCAAGTTCTCTTTCTCCTTTAAGAATTTTTCCAGTTAGTCATAGACTCCTTACATAACCCAAACTAAAGATACAAGGCTTGGGTATGCTCTTAAATTGACCTAGCTATAAATATTAAGAAATTTACTAAATAAAAAAAAGGCAAAAGAATCCCCGTGGTGCGAGTTTTGACCCTCTAATAATGTAAATTGGCGCTGTAATAATGTACTGACGCTTGATTTAAGCGCGATTTGGCTGCATGTGAAAAAATTTAAAAGACGTGCAGCCCCAATAATTTTATGTAGTCGGCCAATAAATCCCTAAGTTTTTTACTGAATTTTTGTTATTGAATCCGCGCGGATCAAAAACAAGTTTTGAGTCAGAAATACCCTTATAGACCATGATAATGAGATTGGCGAGGTTTGTCAAGTAGTTTTTATGCCAGTTAGCTACTTGCTTTTGTAGGCCTATGTTCGCTGTAAAATTTGACACTAGCTGCTAATAGTTGGAATATTATAGAGTAAAGGTTACTCAAGAAAGCATGCATAAATACGATGTGGTGGTAGTAGGTGGCGGTCATGCCGGGTGCGAAGCAGCCGCGGCTGCGGCTCGTTTTGGCGCAAACACGCTACTTATAACTCATAGAATTTCAACTATAGGGGAAATGTCCTGTAATCCCGCAATTGGAGGAGTTGCAAAGGGTGTTGTAGTCAGAGAAGTAGACGCTTTGGATGGAATAATGGGAAGAGCAATCGATCAAGCCAGCATACACTCAGTTATTTTAAACAGCAGCAGAGGTGCGGCAGTATGGGGACCGCGCGCACAGGCGGACCGGAAATTATACAAGAGAGCAGTACAGGAAATTATTCTAAATTATAGTAATTTGACGGTCAAAGAAGACTCAGTTGATGATTTTCTTATAGAGAGTAATAGCGGTGGAGAACCGCATATCACAGCCGTTGTAACGAGTTCAGGTGAGCGTATACTGACAAGTAAAGTCGTTTTGACTACAGGAACCTTTCTGCAAGGTGTGATCCATATAGGAGAACGAACAACTTCCTCAGGGAGGATGGGGGATAAGTCTGCGGTAGAGCTTGCAAACACGTTGAAGAAGTACGATTTTAAATTAGGCAGATTGCGCACCGGAACCCCGCCAAGGCTCGATCGTGGCACTATAAATTGGTCAGTATTACAAGAGCAGGTGGGCGACAATCCACCTAAGTCGTTTTCTTACCTCACAGAAAGAATTAACCAACCTCAGGTTTCGTGTTTTATTACTCATACTAATGAAAACACACACAGGATAATTCGAGAGAATCTCCACAGATCAGCCTCTTCATACCTGAATGACGTCGTTGCACCAAGATACTGCCCATCGATTGAGGCTAAAGTCAAAAAATTTGCAGAAAAAAGCAGTCACCAAATATTTTTAGAACCAGAAGGACTTGAGAATAACACTATATATCCAAACGGAATTTCAAACTCATTGCCTATCGAAGTGCAGCGTGAAATGATAAACAGTATCAAAGGGCTCGAAAATGCGGAAATATTAAGACCTGGGTATGCAGTTGAGTATGATTATATTGACCCACGGGAGCTATTCCATACCCTTGAGACTAAGAAGGTTAAAGGTCTATATTTTGCCGGTCAAATCAATGGTACTACTGGGTATGAAGAAGCGGCAGGACAGGGAATTATCGCAGGAGTCAACGCAGCACTCTCTGCATCTGGAAAAAAAGAAAGCTTTATTCTTCATCGCACAGAGTCATATATCGGTGTAATGATAGATGATCTGGTCACTAAGGGGATCGCTGAGCCTTACAGATTATTCACCTCACGCGCAGAGTATAGGCTGGCGATCAGGTCAGATAATGCAGATAGGAGATTGACACAAAAAGGTTATGACATTTCCCTTGTGTCGCATGAAAGACACTCTGTCTTACAGAACAAACTTAAATCCATTAAGCAGCTTGAAAAGAAGTTAGAAAGTCTAACAATTACTCCTGAGCAGCTTAGGTTTTATGGCATTAAAATATCTTATGATGGAATAAGGAAAACGGCATTAGATCTACTTAGCTATCCCAACATTGACTGGGATAAATTACAAGAAATATGGCCAGAATTAACCGGTGTCATGTGCTGGAACAATGCTACAGTGGATAATAATACGACTAAAAATGAAATACGCGAAGCAGTTGCGATTGAAGCAAAATACAAACCTTATCTAATAAGACAGGAAGCAGATATGAAGTTTCTACGAGAGGAAACTAATACTCAAATTCCAATCAATTTCAACTATTCACAAATCCAAGGCCTGTCAAGTGAGGTAATAGAAAAATTGCAGACGATAAAGCCAGCAACGATCGGTATTGCAAAGCAAATACAAGGCATCACTCCAGCAGCAATAGTTAGCATATTGGTGTACTTGAGGAATAGGAATAGGAAAATGAAAGTAGCTGCTAATTCTGTGTGATGTATCCCATGTCAAAAATCGAAGAATTTCGTTCTTTTATGCATGCAATAAATGTTGACGCATTTATGCTGCACGCCAAAGACAAATATCTAAATGAATATTCAGAAGAGCTAACAAAGCTGTGTGGCTTCACAGGAACAAATGGGCTACTTATTGTCACGAAAACCAACAAGTGCCCATTTTTTACTGATGGACGCTATATCACACAAGCTCGCAATCAGCTCGATCAGGGCAATTTTCAAGTATATAATATACAAGAAGAGGATCCATGCGAATGGGTAAAAGCAAACTTAACATTGACTACCTCACTAGGTTATTATTCACAATATTTTACCGTAAAAGAGATAAGGAAATATGAAGATATTTGTAAACTAACACCCTATTCAATTAAAAAAGATCTTGGTCATAGAGAGCAAACGATAGTTCCACATTCATCTGAGTATTCCGGTGAAAGTAGTAAGAATAAATGTGAAAAAATAGCTAAAAGTATAGATAAAGAAGCTGAAGCAATGCTTCTGACTGATCCAAACTCAATTTCATGGTTATTAAATTTAAGAAATGAAAGTGCTAAATATACTCCATGTATATTAGGCCGTGCTATACTATATAAAAGCGGTAATGTTGATTTGTTTGTTCAAAATAAAGAACATTCAACTATAGAAGTAAATTTAGATAACCATGTGAATATTTTCGATATTAGTAAGCTAGAGAGTTCGCTGTGTAAGCTAAATTCGATAATGATAGATCCAAGCACAACTCCAATGAGTATTATGGCTACAATACAAAGTAAGCTGGTAGTTGAAAGAGAGGATCCTTGTTTAATTCATAAAGCAGTAAAAAATCAAACTGAAATAGCTGGAGCTATAAATGCACACATTCGAGATGGAGTGGCAGTTACAAATTTTCTATGTTGGCTTGAAAGTAATGTTGGTACAGAACTTGAAGCCGAAGAAAAGATTTTAGAATATAGAGAAGAGCAGGATTTGTTCAAACAACCAAGTTTTCCAACAATTTCTGCATTCAATGAAAATGGAGCAATAATTCATTACCGTGCAAGTGGTGAGACAAATAAAGTAATTCGGAAAGATGGACTGTATTTGATTGATTCTGGTGGCCAATACCTTGACGGTACAACCGATGTCACAAGAACTGTAGCAATTGGCAATCCAACCAATGAACAAATAGTCCACTATACGATAGTATTGAAAGCCCATATTGCTGTAGCAAGCACAGTCTTCCCTCCTGGCATTACTGGTGGAGAATTGGATATATTAGCACGTACTCATCTATGGAAATTTGGAATAGATTATATGCATGGTACGGGGCATGGAGTAGGAAGTTATTTATCAGTGCACGAAGGGCCACAAGCAATATCAAGAGGAAATAAAGTGAAACTCATGCCAGGAATGATACTTTCCAATGAGCCTGGTTATTACATTCCAGAAGAGTATGGAATAAGGATTGAAAATCTGATGTATGTTGACAGGAAAGAAAACGGCTTCTTAAATTTTAAACAATTAACCTCTGTTCCGTATGATAGAAGACTAATAGATTTGCAAATGCTTACTAAAGATGAGATTGAATGGGTAAATAGATATCATCTGTTTGTTTGTCAAAACTTAGAAAATAACGTTGAAGATAAGGGATGGTTAGAGAAAGTATGTGCTCCTTTATAAGCAAATTGTTTGTTATTTAATAAAGTATTAACAGGGTTGCGATGGGTATTTTGCGTATTGTTTTTAGTTCAAAACAATGTATAATAAAGGATACGTGTTTTAAGTAGGTGTAATTATGACAGACAAAGTACAAGAAGATGAGTTTATGAAACAGTATATGGATACTTGCAAAGAGCAAATAGAAAAGTTAGCCAAGGATCCTGAGTTACTTAACCAAACCTTAAAGCCATTTATGCAGATGTCTCAGCAGCTTATGGCTGGTGGTATGTTAGATGGATCTATGCCTGATATGATACCTAATTCAGGTAGTATGGATATTAACAAGATGATTACTCAGATGAAGGAGATGATTGACTATATAAAAAGTAATAATTACAAGGAGCTCATGAAAAAGGATAGCTCACAGATCCAAGAGCTTAATGAATTCAGTAGAAGACTGAGGGGCTGGGTCAAGAGATCGATAGAAGAAGTTGAAAATAATAAATAGTAGTTATCAGTAGCGTAGCAACACGGAACCCCAGGTTAGGCCTGCACCTATTGCAATCAGCAATCCCAGGCTTCCTGGTTTTATTTTTGATTTTTGTATTGCATGGTCAAGTGCTAGTGGGATTGATGCTGCTGAAGTGTTTGCATGTTGGTCAACTGTATTAATCACTTTTTCTATAGGGCAATTTAATTTCTTCACTACTGCTTCAATAATACGAATGTTTGCTTGGTGAGGAACTAACCAGTCAATATCAGCAATTTTCAAATCATTACATCTTAGTGTTTCCTCTACTGAAGCTGTCAACTTCTCCACTGCATGCTTGAACACTTCTCTTCCATTCATACATATTTTCCCAGAATTACCAGTTGAGGATATCCCTCCATTCGTACACAATATATTTATGTTACCATCAGAATATAAGTTGGTTGATATTATACCTTTTGTGGAGTCTTCTGTTGTTTCATTATAATGCGCTGCAGATTTCATTATAACTGCACCGGCACCATCACCAAACAATACGCAAGTCGACCTGTCCCCCCAATCAACAATCCTGGACATTATTTCAGCACCTATAATCAGCGCATATTTAATTCTATTGTTAGATTTTATGAACGAGTCAGCAATCGTAACTGCATATATAAAACCAGAGCATGCTGCTTGCACATCAAAAGCAAATGCGTTTTTACATTTTAGCTTATTTTGCACAATAGTTGCGCAGCTAGGAAAAGTTTTATCAGGTGTTGTTGTTGCCACTATGATTAAATTAATTTCATCCACTGAAATTTGAGCTTTTTCTATAGCATTTTTTGCTGCATTAACAGCTAGATCTGACGTTAATTCTTCTTCGTCTGCTATATGCCTTTGAGTTATCCCGGTTCTCTGTCTAATCCATTCATCGCTTGTTTCAACCATTGATACAATTTCGTCGTTACTCAATGTCTTTTTTGGTAGGTAAGATCCAGTGCTTAATACAAAACTTTTATTCAATTTGGCTCACCTCATTAATTATCTTCTGGTTTAAACTTTCACTAATTGCACTTACTGCAAATTTTATAGCATGGGCAAAAGAAATGGCATCAGAATTTCCATGGCTCTTAATAACTATACCATTTAGTCCTAGAAACATAGCTCCACTTCTAATTTTGGGATTAAAACGCGCTAACGCCTTACTTAGTTTGGATTTCAACAATATGCCAACAAGCACTTTTGTTACCCACGAGTTGAATACTTCCTGCTTTATTAGATTAATGAAAGTACCAGCGGTTGCCTCAGCTGTTTTAAGCATTACATTGCCAACAAAACCATCAGCAACAATCACATCAATGTTACCCTCTAAAAATTCACTTGCCTCTATATATCCTTTGAAATTAATACTTGGAGCATTCTTGAGTAACTCAAAAGCTCCTCGTACTGAGTCAGTACCTTTAACTTCTTCTGTGCCAATGTTTAGCAAAGCAACTTTAGGATTGTCAATTTTTAACGCTATTTTTGCAAATATACTCCCCATCAGCGCAAATTGAAATAATGAGTCGGCATTACAATCAACATTTGCACCAAGGTCAAGCAACGCAAAGCTTTTTGTCCTAGTTGGACAGATAGATACAATAGCAGGGCGATAGATGTTTGGCAACGTTCCTAAAATAAATCTGGAAATTGCCATCAATGCTCCAGTGTTGCCTGAAGATACCATTCCAGAAGCTTTACCTTTTTTCACTGCTTCAATGGCTGCTTTCATACTTGAGTCTTTACGATGCCTCAATGCAAAAGACGGCTTATCATCTGCAAGAACATTGTCAGAGCAGTGAGTAAACTCAGAATTAACACTTACCTTCTTATATTTCGAAAGCAAAGGAGATATTTCTTCCTGATCCCCATAAATATGAAAAAAAACTTTAATGCCCGGATCAACGAGGTTATCCAAAAAAAAACCAGCACCTTGAACCACTGAGAGAGGTGCAAAATCACCTCCCATAGCATCAAGTGCAATGATTATATTATTGTTAACCGTGGGTAACATATCATGATGGTTATTCTGTCTGCTGTTTGATGAAAACCCGTTTTCCTTTGTAGCTGCCGTCAACTGCTATATTGTGAGGCAACATGAACTCTCCAGTTGTTGTACATACCACAATGTTCTTAGGTTCAATAGCATGATGAGAACGATGCATATTACGTCTCGATTTTGACTTTTTTCTTTTTGGAACTGCCAAGACTTCCTCCGTTGTTAACATACAATAAAGACTTTTTATTAGTAACATGTTTTTTACAAGAAGTAAACAGCGATAGTAAAATAAGTAAGGTATGTAATTGATTCTTATAAGATTCAAGCTGAAGTACCTTGATCAAAGTATATTGAACTTAGAACATATCTCAGCTATACTCTACGGTGAAGTTAACAAAAATTTTCAGTAAAACTAATTTTTAGCTAAGACAAACGTAAAGTGAGCTTTTTTAATATAAATGGTATTAGAATAATTGGTAGGTGCTTTATCAATCTTTTGTTGAGGTTTGGTAGCGCATTCGTATTTTTTATTAAGTCTTTATATCACTGCTTCGTACCACCATATTATTTAGGTAACGTAGCAAGGCAGATCGTAGAAATAGGCTTTTTCTCTTTGCCGATCGTTGGACTTACAGGGGTTTTTATAGGAGCAGTGATAGTTTTGCAAAGTAGTTTGAGTGGTACGTTGATTAATCCAGAACAGATAATACCCAAACTTGTTACAGTCACCATAATTAAAGAATTAGGACCAGTTTTGATCAGCTTAATAATGGTAGGAAAGGTTGGATCATCAATTGCGGCAGAAATCGGTACGATGCGCATCACCGAGCAAATAGACGCACTTACAACTTTAAATATCAACCCTTTCAAATACTTAATTGTACCGAGAATTTTAGCGTCAGTTATAGTATTTCCTATGCTTACAATATGTGCAGATTTAATAGGAATGTTCGGGGGATATATCACTGCAGTTTTCGAATTTAACCATAATATGAATATATACGTAAAATATACAGCTCAGTTCTTTAATATGTACGATTTTATTACTGGATTAGTAAAAGCAACTGCTTTTGGCGCTATAATTTCCGTTTCAAGTTGCTATTACGGTTACTATTGTAGAGAAGGGGCGCGAGGAGTAGGTGTTGCTACAACATCAACTGTTGTTTTATCGTCCATATTGATTATCTTAGCAAACTACTTGATTACTTTGATACATGCGTAGCCCCGTAATATCAATATCGAATTTAAGCTTATCTTTTGATGATAAAACGATATTAAATGACATAAGTTTTAATATATCGAAAGGGGAATCATTGGTCATACTTGGTGGTTCGGGAAGTGGCAAATCTGTATTAACAAAGACAATTATCGGCTTGCTTGCACCAGACTCAGGATCTATTAAAATAACTAGCAAAAGTAAAAACAAATTTGGAGTCTTATTTCAAAATTCTGCTCTATTTGACTACGTTACAGTATGGGAAAATATATCTTTTAATTATAAAAAACGCTTTAATATTAACAAAAAAGAAGCAAGGTTATTAGCAATCGAAAAGTTAAATGATGTTGGACTGGAAGAAAGCATAGCAGATATGTTTCCGATAGAACTATCAGGTGGAATGAAAAAAAGGGTAGCGCTCGCAAGAGCAATTGCACACAATCCAGAAATCATTGTGTTGGATGAGCCAACTTCAGGACTAGATCCAATTATGTCAGATATAGTGAATGAGATAATAATAAAGCTGTCAAAAGATCTGAACCCTACAATTATCACAATTACACACGATATTCACAGTGCATTTAAAATAGCTGACAAAATAGCTGTGCTATATGAAGGAAATATCATCTTCCACGGAACCGCCCAAGAAATACAAAATACTAAAAATGAATATATAAAAAAATTTATTCGCTATATACGCACAAAATAATAAGGCTCTTAAGTTGACGCCATTGCCTGAACAGATACAATAGACTTCTTGCATTTGGTAGGCGTATGAAATGAAGAAATTACTTGACAACCCCCGCCCACACCGTTACCATA
>JAOEHK010001700.1:0-15655 GCA_025447835.1 Labidoglobus nevermanni
TTGTTTCGTTATCATAGACCCCCTGCAAGTCAAAATCGACCCCCAGGGGTCTATATAGACCACTTTGGGAATCACTGGCTTAGGATATGGTGGGCCATTTTTGGCCTCCCTGCATAAACTCTGCAAGTGAATGAGCTCCACTAGTTCCAAATGTCACAAGTGGTAATTGCAGGGATGTCTAGTGAGGAAGCCCGTGACATTTCAGTATGGGGAATATCCGGAAATGGGAGTATTTTACAGTGCTAAACGGAGCTTAATAACTAAAATAGTAACAAGCTGAATATTTCTGCATTAATTCTCATTATTTTTTTCACATTTCGTTCGTTTCTTCGACTTTTTTCCGTCTTTCTTATCTAGTTTCTTTCCTTTCTGTGCAATTTTCTTTTCGCGCAGCCGTTTAAATTGCGTAATCATCCGCTTCTTGCCTAGAGCCTTGTCAATTCGCAAGCGATCGTCGAAGGGCACAGTGAGAATATCGTCTCGAGTAGGCGCCCGGGCGGCAAGCTTTTTCTTCTCGTTGTAGGAATGCTTCTTCATGTATAGCATGTAGCTGGGCACCTCGCATCCGGATTCTTTGAGAACGTGTGCAATGCTGCGCAAATTGACTGTGTCTTCAGTGGTGAAGAATGTGATAGCTCTGCCTGGCATCCCCGCACGTCCGGCGCGTCCAATTCGGTGAACATAGGAAATGGCAGTCGGGGGAAAGTCGTAGTTAATGACCAGGTTGACGCCTTTGAAGTCGATGCCGCGAGCCATCAGCTCAGTGCAGATGAGCACCCAAATTTTGCCCTCGCGGAAACTTCTCACGGTGTTTTCCCGCTGTAACTGCGTGCGATCGGCATGAATTGCGTCCACATTGATTCCGTCGTAGATCAGCTCGGAGAACAGTTGCTGAGCGCGTTCCTTGCTCTGCACGAAGACGAGCACAGGAGGCGTAAGGCCTTTACGAACCATGTCCCGGAATGCAATCAGTTTGCCAGCTTCACTACCCACAAATTCCAACTTCTGTTCAATCAATTCAGTCGCCGTATTGCGTTGTCCGATGGTTACTCGAATATGGCCCTTTAGGTTCTTTACGCTCCATTTAGCAACCAGTGGCGTGTACGTTGCGCTAAACATTGCTATGCGGCGTTCTTTCGAAGGGCAAGCCTCTAAGATTTGACATAATTGTTGTTTGAAGCCCCGCATTCCTTCTTCGAAGAGTTTATCGGCTTCGTCGATAATCACCCATTGGATACGCGTTAAATTGATCAACTCTTCCTCTTCATCCATGAGATGACACAATCGCTTTGGCGTTGTGACCAAAATGTCTCCGATCTTCATTTGCTTTTGCTTTGTTATTGTAAACGCTTTCAACTTGCGACTTTCAGCTAACATTGTGCAGACTTTCAATGTCTGCAGTGCTAGTTCTCGTGTTGGGCAAATTATTAACGCTCTGTAGCCTTGCTTACTGGGCTTTACTAACATCTCAATTAAGGGTAACAGAAAGGCGGCAGTCTTACCCGAACCAGTAGGAGCACAGGCTAAAAGTTGTCGGTTTGCAAGCATGATTGGAATTGCTTGCATTTGAATTGCAGTCGGCTCCTTATAATTGAGTTGCATGATGTTTCTCTTAAGGTCGTCGCCGATGTTGAAGTCTTCGAAGGTCCTTCCTGGGTCGGGCACGTGGCGACCCACAATGTTTATGTTTTTACGATTTCGAAAGCATTTCACTTCTTCTTGAGATTTCAAACGTTCACGACGAGATGCATCCATGAATGAAGTCTCATTGCTTGCTTTTTTAATTCTTTTGTTCTTTGAATTCGATTTAATATCGCCCAGCAATGTGATTGCTTCTTCACTATCGAATTGCTTTCGTTCAACTGCTGCTGGTTTAGCTTTCTTTGCCACTGTGACTGGAGGATTGTTACACTCATGTTTAATCAAAGGCTGCGAATTATTCTGGCGTTTTCGCCTATAAATTGCACCTTTACTTAGTTTCTTAAAGATATCATGTGCGTCCATTCTGCACTACAAATAACAAGGTTATGTTGTTAGGAATGGCCTTGGCGAAGAATGCGAACCAGAGAGGAATTTCTTCAAATGAATAATACAATGAGATATTCCTTTTCAGATAAATGCGATCCAGAAAAATGGAAATACAATGGAATCCCAGCGAAAGCAGCATTTGATTTCCCAGCGTCATCGCCGAATGAGTTGACTTTACATATAAATGATGAAGTCCTCATTGCTCCCAAATCCGTCCAGGATGAAATGCGATTGAGCAATTCCGGGTGGGCTTACGCTACTTGTAATGGACATGCAGGCGTAATTCCTTTGAATTACATTGTTATTATGAAGAAAGCACCGATCCCTTCGGCAATTGTACCGATTATCAATAGTCCTCCCAAAAAAGTACAAAAGCGCGTTAGTTTCGGAGAAACGCAAATTTTTGAACCTCCTAATGACAATTCGCCCTCTGAAATTAATGGACCGTTTATTGATTATTCATCGGAAGGCGAAACAACAAAGGGAATATTAATTGATAAAGATAAACCAGAACGCGTTGATATCACAGATAATATTCCATCCCTAGTGCCTCATAAGCAAAATAATGTAGTAAATGGACTTACTAAAGGGATACTAGTTGCTAATAAGCATAAAAAACTAGTGGATAGCTCAAAGAATGCATTAATTGAACCAAAAAATGATGTTGAAGAAGCTGCCAATAATAACATCGGTGTTATACCAGTAAATAATGAAAGGCCAGAATCACAAGAAGCAGCATCTTAATCTTATTCGTACTGTGGTATCGGTTATGTAAAAGTACATAAATATTCATTTAACAATGAGTATGTAAAGTACTCTGATGTTTCATCATTTTGATAGGGTTGCTAATTATAAAAAATCGAAACAATTGGATTACACTCAACAAGACTGTGGCTTTCATAATAATTAATTTTGAGAAATTATACCTGTAGCATATAACTTATATCACTTTTTTATATTGAAATTTTCTATAATTATTGTTATTCTAGTTATTGGGCGCATAGATTTTATAACAAACATGAAACGAATGAAGTAAAAAGACAACGTCGATGATTTATCAAATATTATTTGACTTAAGATATGTTTTATTCAAATTGTAATGATTCCAATGTAATCAGTTCACATTTTCAGTGAGTTGTTTTGTCATGTTTATATTTGTCAAAACTTTTTAAGATACATTATAAGAAGTATTCACTTTAAATATTAAAGTATAAAACTGCATTGTGTGATTTCTCTCGTTATTTTTTTACACCTAAACACCTTTCCTATGAATTATACAGATTTAATTGGATGGCATATGAAGGAAATTGCTGAAATGTAAGTTTCTTTTGATTTACTAAGCATACAATTAATTTCTTCGTAAATATAATTAACATGTTTCAAATTTTGCAAGAATATAAAGCATGAATCTTATAAAATTGTATGAAACGATAAATTCGATGAATAATTAATTTGCGAACGCAGGTAATGATGTTTTATTGAGGAGTTTAGAGAACAGATAATATTGGAATAATATGCTATGTTTATTGAGTTTGTGATTAACGCATATTAATGTGATATAGTGCACTTGATATGAAGTGAGTAGTGCAGGTGCGAGTTTATTCAAGTTGCTATTGACATACAGGTAGTCAAGTTATAAATAATTCCCAATCGTATTGAGTTGCTTACTATTGTGATTTTTTCATCTAGTTTTGCAGCTTAAAACAGGAGAGACAAGTATCTGATAACATAGATGATTAGTTTGAATAGAAATTTACGTTAACATTTGAACAATTGATAGAAAAGAATGATTGGGAGAGTCGAGTATATAAAAACAGTCTTATACTTTATCAATGATGCGCAAAAATGGTTAAAAACGCTTTAAATCATCACTCAAAAACATTTACAATGCGGAACTTGCTTCCTCCAAGGGCGCAACGTCGCTTGCTTGTGTTCCTTGATTCAAGTCTTTCTCCTTACTCTCCTTATCTTTGTCCCTGTCCTTCTCCTTCTCTCTATCCTTGTCTTTATCGTTTTTCTTCTTGGACTTTTTTCGCCGCTTGGACGATGGTTCAAGTAGGAATAATGCTTCGTGGAAGTCATCGGAACTCAAGTTGGATTCTTGCACATGCAATACGGAACTGAGCGCTCCGTCCGTCGATGACTTTGGAAAGCAGAACATTTCGCGTTCGCGTTCCGGTTCGTTAGCGCTCTTCGACTTCGCGCTAGGGCCTGAAGCGTCCTTTGCTGCCTCAGTCGGACTGGGTGTAGCGAACTTTTGCTGCTGCGGCGAGTTACCGCTCGGCGTATCAATAAGACTTGTACTGGACACACTCAATGCAGTTGCCAGTGGTCTACTTGACACGCTTAAGCTGGATGATCTTGATTGCCTTCCATTGACGATGCTAATGCCTGGCGATTTCGGCTCGGGGGTGCGACAAATTGATACTCCCGAAATGTACAAAGTGGGCGACTTCGGAATTCCCGTCTCCGACTCGTAATCATTGGAGCTATCTGTTTCCAATGCGGCAATTGCAGGAGGACCTTTCTTTCGCTCATTTGCTGCTTCTGCCGCCTCTGCTTTCAGATCGCTTTTATGCTGCAGCAAACCGATGTTCTTGGTGATCGCAACTCGTGTAGCGAAGTTAGTTCTCTGAGCATTGATGTTTGGGATATTTAATGCTGTAGCTGTGGATATGGTACTAGGCTTAGTATCCTTCCTCTGATCTTCCTTCAGGTTCACGTACAGCATGCGTTCTTCATTCGTATAGCTCTTAATTGTTTCCTCCACATTCTGTTCATCAATGGAACTACGAGCAGTCTCATCGACCGCTTCTAGGATATGACACACTTCCATATCGACATTGGTCGAATCGGATATGGTGGTGTCTTCCACAGAGCTCTGACCCTGATAGTAATCCTCTTCGGGGCAAGCAGTGTGCTGATGTAGTAGCATCAATTGTTGCTTTTTGCGCATATTCGGCCGATGAAACAGCTTCCTCGCGACCTCCTCTGGTTTGTCATCATGTTGGCTACTGTGATCTGAGTCGAGATGATATCGCGATTCATTGTTCATACGAATGCGATCGTGACTTGATCGGCGCATGAACAAGTCACCCGTGGAACGAGAACGTCTCAATGCGCCCACGTCGTCCTCCTGCTCCTCGTAGTAACCGTCTGTATCCAGCAGTCCGAAGCCGTGCTCGTGTATATCCGAAATGCGGAAACGCCCGTCTTCCTTTCCGATGCACGGCTTGAACAACAGCACATCCCAGTCCTTGTGACTCCACTGATCGCTGCCAATATTGCGCAAATCAAATTTATGATTCGCCAACGATTTCAGAAAGCAGTCCACCGTTAGTTCCGCATTCGATTTCTGGTACGGGGTGATTGCGCCGTTCGCTTGGCTATTCGAGTGTCCATTTCCGTCCACGTTGTCCTGTAAGCTTAGCTGAATTGCCAGTTTCAATTGGTCGTCTGTTGCGGTTTCTTTGCTTTCCGTGCGCTCCTCCTGGTTTTGCTGCTGTTGCTTTAGGCGATCTTCGATCATTTGCAATCGGGACATTTCCAATGCGATTACAAGCTCTACATTATAGTCATCTGGAAAAGGGCATAAATTCGCCGTAGTTTGAAGAAAAATTGATGTTCCATCGCTCACCGCTGGACGATTGACTATTAATAGCATTCTCGCAATCTTCAGCATCTGAATCGTATTCCGGCCAATGATGTTCGCGTTGCCAGGCACTGGTGTGACTTATGTCGATCTGAAACCACACCCATTGTGATAAAAGAACAAGGAGACCTCGAACATGCAGGCAACGAACATCGAAATACTTTCGCTTCTTATTCTTGCGCTCGTTGGGCGGTGTTTCCGGTGGAATAAGACCTTGGGTCACTGCTCTAATAAATTCGTGACGTTTCCGCCTCGCTAATGCAGTCGTTTGAATAATCACAGCCTTTGGAGTTTTTAAATAGGGACGCGCAATCATTTCGCTCAGCTTTTCCGTTATCTCCTCGAGTTCATTCTGCGAAAGCAACTGAATTAAGTAGGAGGGCATATAGCAGTTATTAGCGGAGCACCTGCATGAATTCAAAAATGCTCTTGTTGCATCCATCGTCCTCCAGGTAGAAGCCGTATACATAGGAGCCACATAAAACGCGGCGTGCTTTCAGAAGTTCCCGAATACCTTCTTCGATGAACTTTGTGCTCTGCTTCAGTCCGAGACTGTTGGCCAGGATTTCCATTTTCTGGCGTACGCTGGCCAGCAGAGGTTCCTCCAGTTTCTGACTGTTCTCGTGGTTCTTATAGCGCATGTAGAAGTGCAGGAAGCGCGACACCTCCTGCATCTTATTGTTCCGATCCAAGGCTTCGGATAGCATCACGTCGTGCTTCTCGTCCGCTTTCTGTGTCGCTTCAAAGCGATTGCAGCGGAAGTATCCACCCGTTGCTGAGCTGTGCTGCTTCCACGCTTCCTGGCACACCCAGCAGAAGTCGTACTTGCACTGAAACGACGCACATCAATACACAGATTGGAGTAGACATTGATTTCCTTGCCCTTACTTTGGAGCACTTCATGTGATTGCAGCCCTCGTTCTTCTGAATGGGACTTTTACAGTTTGGACATGGCTTCGAATTGGTCACTAGCCAGAGGAAGTTTGCAGCTTCTTCGCTGCCCGTACAGGAAGCATGCAGCTCCTCTGGCTTGACGGCAGCGATCTTCATCTGCCATTCCTGCCATTGCTTGCATCCACAGGGCGCGTGTGCCTCCCCTAGGCATTCCCAACAGAAGAAATGCGCGTTGCCGCAATCGACCGCATGCGAGGTGTCCACTTTATTGCGCACGTGAGCATGTTCGGCTTCCGGTAGACGAACGGCGCGTCCGCACCCTGCCATCGGACACCACTTGATCGTCTTGTTGCTTTCGACGAACGCCTTGATGTCGAACTGCAGGTATCGCTTCGCAATCTCCGGCTGGACGAACTTTTCGATGAGTTCGACGGGCACGAGGATGTGACACTGATATGCTGGACAGAGGATGTGGTGGGCGTCACCGTCCTGGATTTTGTTCGTGAGGTATATTTCCCAGCAGTGTTTGCAGAATGCATGTCTGCAGGACATTTGCGACGATTGGTCCCAGTGGTTGATGCATAGACAACAGATTTCGCACTGCGAATGAAGAGCGCACTCTAAGGCATTGTCTCAAGGAGGCAATATGAAAGTTACCATCACTTCCGGCTGGCACTCGTTGAGCTGCTCGTCGCCGGAAACGCTTTCCGGCGAGAGATCGCTGCATCCCACGGCGATCGATGAGGGAGGCTTGACGCCCGCTTGCTGGCAGCATTGAACTGGGTCCTTCATCCACTTCTCCAGCAGCATCTCCCTGGACCATTCTGAAATCCCGGTTAGAGTACGAATGCGTGTTACAGCTCTGCGCGTTACCATTGTCTCGGAGAAGCGCCTCCGCGGTAAACAGGCGGATTTTCAGCATATCGGACGTGTCGACAAGCAATTGGTCCTTCGCCTCTTGCAGGTCCTGACTTCTAAGGCCACTGTAGTTCTCCTCCTCGTTGAGATGCTCTTCGGCGATCGGATCGGCGCCATTCTCTGTGAACACCATGCGACTCTCGAGTAGCCTGGCAATCTCATGATGCGCTCCCTTCATGGCCAAGTCGCATGGTGTTAACTTATCACTGTTCTCGTTGAACAGGGGTGCGGCATGCGCCAGTAGCAGTTCCACGCATCGCTTCAGGCCGGAAGCGGCCGCGCAGTGCAAGGGTGTGTTGCCTTCGTTATCAAGCGCTGACAAGTCGGCCTTTTCGCGATTCACGCCCGCGATCGCCGGCCCTTTCCAGTAGAGAATAATTTGAACACAAGCGGCGCGACGTTCCTGAGCGCTGAAGCTCTTCGTCTGGTTCAGATTGCAGGCACAATGAAGAACAGTCTCGTTGGAAGCATTCCTCTTGTTCGGATTGCCGCCGAGACCATTGAGGAATGTTCGCAATAAGTGTTTCATCCCTAGGTGTACGAGAATTAAGTCAGAAGCCTAGGTGGGTGTTCCAGAAGGATTACCATGCTTCGCCGCATAATGCAGCGCTGTGTTATGATTGTGGTGGTCGCCATAACTCAGATTCGGATCGAGATTCTTGCGCAATTCCGGAGAGTTCTGATAGATTTGCATGGCGGCGAATTCATCACCGTTTTGAAGATACTTCTTGAACTTGGAGGAGGCACTGCCCATAGTGTCCTAATGTTCTTCAATGTGTCATGAAACGTAATCGGCGTCGAATCGCAGCGAGATCATTCGCTGAAACAATTTCAAAGAGCTAGCGAGAGATCAATCAAGGACAATGTCCTATCACATACCGGCTTACAAGAGTGATGTGTCATTCTGCAGCCATGTGCCAGGTCCAATTGCTGCTTGACGAAATGGCACACCAAAGCTGTGCGATTGGACTTGCGATGGACAGATTCCGAAGTGATGCAGAATGTGCATGTTCGAAAGTTGAGGCGATTATTTGCCGAAGAACGAATTTGTTCGCGCGCTCAGGTTGATGGCTTGCCTGTAATACGCTTGACAATGCTCCCCAAGAGAGGTCGAAGGGGAATAGTTCATAGGCCGCAGTGGCTACTTTCAGGATCGATACGAACTGCGTGTGTCTGAGGCACTGTACTGCAGGACGAGGCAGGATAACGATGTCATGACGCCTGCGCCGCATTGAATTTGAAGTTCCTCGCAATTCTGAGTTCATTTTATCATTGTTTCTGACTTAAGAGATTGCAAATACAGCAGGTAATCATCAGCAAAATGGAAGGGATACAGAATCAGCGATGAATGGGCGATGGTAGAGTGAGAAATTGATAATATTTGCACAATTGAAAGGAAGGGATGGGTTGTATTGGCGCGCGGCACCATTTCCAAACATCCTAGGGGTTTCTGGCGGCAGTACTCGTTGGGCACACCGTGGGGTTTGCCACAACGTGTGAAAATGTCGCCACACACTCGTTGTTGCTGAATTAATCATATCGCCCTTTGCATCAACATCAATTCTTATCAATTTGATACGAATCATTTAGCGCATGCCAGTTATCACTTATCATCGCTTTCATTTCGTTTCTCATTTCGCCCGCTTCTGCAGCCACAATTATTGCGTGCTTTCATTTCAATTATCCGGAAAGTCTGCACGACGTAAATCCTTCAAGTAAATCGCGATAGGCGTCAATGTACGTGCAGTGAAAATTGACGCGCGATTCGGAAAATTACAGCGTGCACACGCCCTTTGCGTTTCAATTTCTTTGATTGCATCGCCGATTTGTTAGTGACAAAGCGCTAAATCGGCAATTTCACGCACGCCACGCGACAAACAAATCGACAACATTCTTAAGACGTGTGCCCGGCAAACATTACGAACACGAAGTTCTACACAGTATTTGAAATCAAAAAGTGCTCACCGCATGACCGCAATGCCGACACCAGCAAGAAATTCATCGTTCTTCAAACTGGGTAAGCATTGCATTTCTTCGTCTTCCACCAGTAAATACTGTTTTCTCCTCCAATTATATCAAATTCGGTCACCTTAATGCTATTGCTGTACTACCTTCAGATTTGGTTTTCCTGTTCATCGTTGAATGTGTAGCAAGAAGAAACTTTTCTTCGCATTTGATTTATGCTTATTATAGATATAATAGTTGTATAGTACTCTGAAGATATTTGACATAAGAACTTTTCTTGTCTTTCCTAGATTCAGAATCGACTTATAGCGTTCAAGATAAATTGTTTTTAAATTGAAATGCTATTTTCGGCCGGTATTTGGAACGATAGATAAGTGACAAGCTTATCAGGATAGGATCCTGAGGAATGCCAGACAGAGACGGGACAGGACGAATCTATCGTATTCTTTTATCCATTAGTGGATCTGAATGTCAATTCTGCAGCTAAATTGGCGTAGATTCATTGTTCTGAATTATTAACGCAGAAGTCAATATCATTAACTGCATTAAATTAGATGGTACATTAGAAATCACTCAGCAAGAAACTGTGATAATTAATCCAATTCCCAATTCCCAATTCACAATATGCAGCTAATCCATATGAATTCATATAAATTGTATATAAGTTGACTAAAGTGTGAAAGTGTGGAATGAATATAACCATAAGAAAACCAAAATTATGGAGATTTAATTGCTGTGTGATAGGGTCGTGGTTATTAAAGATCGAAGATTGAAAATTTAGGAGGTTTAGCGCACTAGAAAGAATTCAAAATTAAGTTCTGATCCTTAAGTTTATTTAATCTCATTTATCCTTATTGGACGAATATAACTGAACGATGTCTGTTATGGAGACGAAATATGGTTTAAGGTACATGAGGACCTTTCCGTACTTCCACATAACAACTCTCGAAGTGTGCACATAATTCTGTTTTATTTGTCAACCTAAACACGGACACTACAATAATAATGTCCTTAAGTTCCAGTGTATAAACTTTACTAAGGCACTCCATGCGATGCTTACAAAAGTTATAATTAGAAGGCACCAAGTTGAAATGTGTATTTTAAATTTACTTCTCATATAAGTAATATTTAGGATGCTGAAGCAGTCTTTCCCTATATTGTATACTTCAAACAACTGGAACATCACTTGAATAATTTAACGACTGCCAGTAACCTGTGCTAATTTGAAACAACGCAATTGAAGGAGAAATGAATAGCAAATAAGCTGAAGATTAGAAAGGATAATATTAATATTGCACAGTAGATTACTCTGGGCTCGGTAATCTTGAAATATTACAAAAAAGTACCGCGAAGGATCGAGGTGCAAGGGATCCGAAAAGGAAACTAATCCTGACGGGATAAAAATCTGAAAATAGCTTTATTACATGTGCTTAGGTGCTTCTTTATTTCCCGCGGTTGAAGTTTATTAGAGGCATCATTTAGTCGTTACTATTTCATAAATTTACCGTTAAAAATCATATCTAAAACTAACTACAAATCTCGATAGAGACCATAAGATTTCGAAAAGTTTGGAAGCTAAAGATGGTATTACGCTAGTGCAACTAAAATATATGAATAATTTATCGTAATTTATGAGGATGATAATATTGATGAGACTTTGTTTAATGCGAGCGCATATCAATTAACGTAATGCAAGGGGTGTGCGTGAGTGAGTGTAATAATGCGACATGAATTAATGCCATCATGGCATTATTTCATTGTTGCGCTGTTGTGTATCTAATTTGAGGAATTTTCAATTTTCCACACCTTCATTACACATCAATTCGTTCAATTTTCAATTTCTGATTCGCACATTGTTCATGGATCCGGCTGTCAATGCGTTTATCATCGGCAGCTTTTGCAACATAAATTGAAAGCTTCGGAGTGCCCTCGACACTTGTGGCGATCAGAATGGAAACTGCGCATTTCAGAGGATGATTTGTGGCATGTGAATGTTTCACCCTTTGCCTTAACTCTACTTATGAAATATAATTGTATTGAAGTTTAAAAATTGTGCGAACCAAAAGAATTGGAATACTTATATTTACTTATTGTTTATAAGCTTTTATTGGCCAAATGCAACATAGTTACAAGAACAACAATTTTATACAATAAAAACTTCAACATCAATTGAATCAATTCAGCACCTGTTATTTATTCCAAGACACTTTAATCACTGTTTTCATATTATAACTGAATAGACAATTCCAAATCAATTTATCTGCTATCAGTCAAGGAATCTTTTCTTCCTGTTCGCCTAGATTTCCCATTCGTAGAACTCGAAGCTTTTCTGCAGTCTACTAGGCAGATTAGGAAGCTGCAGGCCAAGTCCTTCTCTAGGGAATAGAACAAAGGGCTTACAGCCAAGGAGCAACCCTGGTAGGAAAGTTAACTTTCTTCAAGTTTATATTATGTAATTTTATAGTTTTGTATATTTTTTTCTAATAATTGTAATATCCTATATTATGAAAGAATAAATGTAAACCTATAATCTAGGCTGGAAAGAAAAGCTGATAAGTTTTATCCATAAATCTGATTTAAATAGAAATATATTTGTTTGTCCTACTTATATTTCTATTTATAACTAAGAATTATGAAGTGAATTTGATACAAATTTAATAATGATGAAGTAGAATATCTGGATATCAAACTGAATTATCATAGAAATTGTGAGAAATCAAATATTGTAGTTTAGGCTGCTGAATAAATCAGTGAAGACATGCTTTATTGCGTTTTCCTGCATTGACGTTGATATTGATACGAGGAAAATATTACAGGGATGTTTCGATGATCTTAACATTCGACCAATTATTATTGGTCGGTAATAAATAAAGAATTAAAAATATTTCGGAATTTCCACATCCTTAACTCTAAGAGAACGTATTCAGGCGAAGGAAACATTCCACAAATGTGGAGTCATATTGTAGTGGTGAAGTGGGACATACTTCAAACAATAAAAGCAACATTTCACCAGAGAGCGCAAGGCAGATGGTTGTAACAATAAAAGATGAATGCACAGGCAAAAGAGCAACACGAATGCAAACTGCAAATGTTTTATGACCACAACTTTGTAAGATTGCATCTAATTTTTCAACAGAATGCGTCTACCCCTCGGAGAGTCATTAAAAATTAAAGAAAAATTCGCATTGTCTCGTGACCTTTAAGTCGTTTGTTAGACTAATTGTTATTTAAGCATATTATCAGAATTCATGACGACTATAAAATGCCGTCTGAAGCTGCGAGGAGAGGAGAGGACTCTACAGTGGCGCTAAAAGCAGTAACATTTTAATGTAATCCAACGAAAATCCCACGTTTTGTATTCTACAATAGCACTGAATGCTTTTTATTAATTGCAATATATTGTCTTGCAAATTATTGCACTAACTGGTAGCTGAAAGTCAACAAACTCCTGCTACTGAATCTTCGTTCAAGGACGTAGTTCGTGAATCCTTCCAGCTTATCTTTGGCACGTCGTATAACCATATAATCCCATTATCTCTACATGGCAAACTAAATAGCTCTAAGCTAGTATTTCCACGTAACATTTCCAGAATTGAAGCTGATAATCGGGACATGCTATAGTGAAACTTCGTCCTTTCCAGCTGCTATTTTTGTATCTAATTTTTTAGTTCGTAATTGTATCAACATTTCAATTTCATTTCGAATAAGATTGGATCTGTGACTTCTCGAGACTGCTGACGATCGTAAAATTTACACACTTTGTATGGCTTTATTGCCCTTTTTGTTTCCGGCTAGAGAAATAAAAGTGTCTCCGAGTCGTTGAGTTCTGCCACCATTATCCCATTTATTGCAGCCTTCAATTCGGACTTCTTCATCTCGAAATTGCGATTAATCCCATGTACTTTACGATCTCCCTACTGTTTACATAAAAATCACGAAGTTGAAGCGATTTCATCGCATTGAAGTACACTGACTAGGTACATATGCCCGAAAGGTAGAGGTCAAGGTTCAAAGAAAAGTCTTTTCGTGGCCTTTTATGAAGAAATTGCAGATGAAAACTTGGGAATGTTTGAATCAATTGCAGCAATATCATTTCAATATTCGACTAACAGTTTCCAATTATTTTTTCCAGCGGGGTCAGTGAGAACTCTATAACGGAGGGACTCAGGACCGCCCTAGCCCGACTGCGACTGAGATCAAATCCCTCCAGTAGCAACACATCGCCCCTTCATCAACCTTCTTCATTCTCAGAAAACCATCAATTACCAGTAAGTAGTATTCAATGAATAGTAGCTATTTGTCCACAATAACAAAAGTTCTCATCAGTCAGTCGAAGAATTGACTATATTTTTTGAACTTATTACGCATTCTGTTTACGTTCCCCTAGGTTTCTGCAACTCTTCGAGCGTGCTTTAGATCAAACAAACCTCCCCCAGTAATGTACCCAAGCGAAAAACTTCGATTATATCCGGAGAAATGTGGCCTAAGTGCAGTTGCTATTCCATGCATAGAAATTGTGGATAAGGATGAATTGAGAATGAGTACTGCCAGCGAATTTCTATTCTTTACAGCTTGCTAGATCATAAGAAGTAAAGCCAGTTGCTAGGCTGCGTTGAATTATACCATTAGATTTAATCTTGAAATAATGGAACATTATTGAATTTCTGTGCTTGCGACAACTACCATCGAGGAAGTTTCATTGCCTCTTGAGGAAGTTCCTAGATACTTGTTGCGATATGGCAGTTTCTAAAAGTTGCGGGCACTTACGAAATGGAAATGGAATGGCACCAAATCGCTGCAGAGTATAGATAAATATTATTTCTGGAGAATATATTGGAACACCCGGGAGCACTTCGGCGAGTGCTCAATATTTTCTCTTTATTTGCTGGGAAATTGCGAGTGAAGCCATTAGAATACTCTTCAATCGTTTATTCCACAATACTGGTGGTTCTTTAGACATTACTAAATACACGATATTCAAAGGCATTCAGCTTTCACGTAAATGCAATTAAACCTTGCCTTAAGTGACGAAAATTCTCAGTTGCTTTTTATTCGGGTCGGTTAAGTACTTTCCATTAGATTCGCATTCACAGCTGCGCTGGAAATCAAGGTCTTGATTTCGAGAAAAGAAACGAAATTAACGACAACAATAACTATTTAGGTGTCTTGTAAAAAATATCATTTACACCATAAACTACTGGAGACGAAACTATTGCACGAAGAAAGTATGGCATTTCAGGTTGCTTCCAGATTGAATTGAATAAAGTAATAATATTGACATTTCTCTTTGATTATATTGTGTATTTTATTATCAACTATGTTGTATTTATTACTGTTGATGTACTGCGCAACAGAAACATTTGAGATCTTGTCTGATGTGATCAGAATGCAGTCCAGTTTGAAGCTTTTTATTGGAAAGTGCATTAGGTGTGAAGTGCACTCGATCAGCCAGTGAAATTTAATTGATTATGCAGAGCACAGAATGTATTCTCTAAGCAAGTCATCGCTAATGTTAGTAGAGTCGCCCCTTAATTGCGGACATTTAATGTCAGCACCTGGCCAGTCCCAACTGATTGTTCGTTTTAGGCTAGTGTATTAGTTCCAGAAACAATTCGGATAACTCAAACTAATTCACTTTCAGTCATACAAAGAGCAATTATTGTACTTTTATTTGTCATACTCAGTAGTTACTGAGAAATTTTTGTCGAATTTGGTTACTAGATCTCTAACTATAGATTTCTCATATATCTATACCTATTTCTTTATCTGTTTAATCGTGGTTAATGAGGAGAGTCAAAGCATGGACAAAAAAGCAGTTGTAGGCATCCTATGGATCAGGAATGAAGAAGTACTGAGGATTATGCACAAGGATGCAGAAATCCTTAAGAGGAGGAAATTAGAGTACTTATCCCATGTAATTCACAACAATAAATTTCATTAATGCCATTGCTAATATAGGGAACATTGGAGGGCACGCGTGATTTAGTTCTTTGGCACATGGAAAAGAATTTCTAGCCTTCATTATGTAACCAGTAACTTTTCGAAGTTCTCTCTAACGTCTGTTTAGTTGCATTTTTATGTTTATACAATAGTAGAACCAAAGTTTCCTTTTTAAATTTATTAATAAGAAGAGATTCAAGTAATTAAATGTCTTTTATCAAAGAAACACAAGGAATTGGAAAAATCCATCGAAGGTGG
>JAOEHK010001711.1:0-15654 GCA_025447835.1 Labidoglobus nevermanni
ATGTGAGGTTGCAGACCCAACAATGGATTTTAAACTACAACGCCCTGCCGGGGATTGAACCCAACACTTTCGGTATCACAACTCTGTACGTTGACCACTCCGCTAGCGAGCGGTTAATAATGATGATTCCATTTGGAATTCGTCAGAAACTATTTCTACACGTCATAAAGAGGATAACTATGACTAACTATGGGCCCATTGTACCTCCCCCCTTGAATAGGTCCTACACCTCCAGCCTGATGAAGTGCTGGGGAAGTTCCCGGATATTGCTCGGGGGGTATGACTGCAATTGCCTCGGATTCAACGTCTCAGTATCTAGAATCTTTCCTGACACTGGTCAATGGTCCTCCTCCTCTATTATATAATCGGTGTAACGAAAATTACTTAAATTCCATGAAAAAATCCAAATTGGAACACGTTTCTAGAATGCCCATTTGCATCTACTTTCGCACGCACAGAAAGTACGTGGGAAAGTCGAGAGCCGCGTGTACTTAAAAATAAGTCTTCTTTGATATTTATCTAAGGAAGTTTAAAATGAATTTAAGATGCCCGAGGAGGAAGCATTTGGAGTCCTAGTGAAATTAATGTACGACTATGGACTACGGGATCTGTATAAAGATGGATTCGACAATTTGTATTTGCGTTTATATCAACTCAACAAGCTGATGGAGGAGCAAGTTGGACAACTGTTTATGCATTTCAGAGAGCACAATATTGAGACGCATATGTTTGCCAGCCAATGGTTTTTAACACTTTTCACTGCCCGATTTCCACTCTTCTTCGTATTCCATATAATTGATGTATTTCTACTTCAAGGCATCGACACTTTATTCCAAATTGCGCTGGCTTTGTTGATGGTAATGCCTAATGGCGCATTCAAACATGTTAAACAATATTCAGAATGTTTTTGCAGTGGTGTAAAAAAGATTTACTGTCATTAGACTTCGAAGGAATTCTCAAATACTTCCGAGTCGCGTTACCGAAGAAAATACGCACGGAGAAAATCGCCAAGGACTTGATTGAGTATGCGTGCAGCTTGAAAGTGAAGAAGTTGAAGAAATATGAAGTGGAATTCATTGCTCTTAAAGGTACAACGTCATAGTGCTATTATTTCTATACGCTTAACAGTCAATCGCATGCAGTCAGTCCTGAGCATGTAGAGCTAGAGCTTAACATAATATTTAGTTGCGTTAGTTGTTTACGTGTTTGCACAATCAGTGTATACACTATGTAGACAGCTGGGAATGTATTCTGGATTCAGAGGCAGATAGCATGGAGACGCAGGCGAGTGAAGTGGAGCAGCTTCAACAGATGGTCACTCGTCAAGATGAAGAGCGCAAATTGATGATTGACGAAATCGGCAAGCTGAAAGAGATGCTCAAGCGCGAAGTGGAAAACGCTGAGACAGAACAAAAGCGGAACCAACACGTCATTGCTGACTATAAGCTGATTAGGCAGCGATTAGACAGCCAATTGACTGCGGTCGTCGCAGAAATGGATTTATTAAAGGTTTGTATATTCTAGACCAGGGACGACCAACCCAAGGCACGCGGGCCACATGCGGCCCCGGGGGATACCCGACGTTCATGTAATGGGTACGCACCACCAGAATTTTCCCCGTGCTTATTCGTTGCCAGAGGTAGTCTGGGCTTTCAATAACCAGTTAACTGTGTCGATCATTTTACAAAGTGCCTCCCAGGTTGTGTCGAGATAATCAAGCGATGACGGATATAGTCGTCAAACACAGAGTAAGTTGTGCTGAAACCGGTTTTAGCGACCTGGGAGGTACAAGGAACCAATGAGAGATGCTCGGAAACCTAAGTGGGGGCTTCTAATCCAATCAAATTGTATATTTTTATCTATTCTTTTTATCGATTTTCATGTGTTTATTTCATTTTGTCCCGACCCCTAAACATTCTAAACATATTAAAATTTATATTAATAACATATTAATATCAAATTGCAACCAAATTTTACGTATGACGGATATATCCGTCATGACACAAAATTCTGCCATTCTTCCATGACGGTTATAGTCGTCAAACACACTTAACTGGTTAAGAGAGCATCTACAATGGAAAGGTGGGGGAAATCTAGAGTCCGGCGGTGGCAGACGAACGGGTATTCCCCGTACTTGTCCCGCGCAGTATTGCTATGGGTTGGTCGTCCCTGTTCTAGACTATGCTTCAATCACCTTATTGTATAATAACACTTTCAAGTCGCAAATCGCTAAATGCGCTGAGTGCAATAAATATTTGAGCGGCAAATGCAAAGACGATGATGGTAATGGGGATAATGTTCCATCGGAGAGGATTCGCGAATTGGAGTATCAACTGGCGAAAGCTAAACTCGCGCAAGTGGAAGCAGAATGCAAGAATCAAGATCTAACGCATCAACTGCGCTCAACCGAAAACGAACTGAATTCGACGAAAACCTCGTGGCGGCCGTGGTTGTCGAAAACTCTGACATCCATCAAGGAGGCGGCCAACAAGAAAGATTTCCCTGCATTTACACAGCCCACATTCATTTCGCATGTGAATACAATTAGACGAGATAGTGTACCACATGCTACAGCTTACGATTCGCGGTATCATGCCCAATCTGGAATGCTAAAGGACTCCGCGAGCTGCAGTAGTTTGAAGACACAAAATTGAAACAACAATTTGCCGTTCCCTTTCTCGAATAAGAAATCTTTGAGTCAGGGTTTATTGTATCCGCCGTACTTACAGTAGCAACCCGTGCCATTTTACAATGAGTCATAATTTACGATATATCAATACTATTTCGAATTAAAGCGTTTTTGGTTGAAATAAGAAGAGTTCCTTGGTTGCGCATATTGAACACATATTTTATGTTGAAACTTCTATTGTACCCATTTTTTGTTGGTAGGTAAGAGAAAATGTTTGCTGTAATGCTTATTAACTTGATTAAATTCCAAACCGCCTCGCTAGCACCTATATCTTAAGGGATACATAAGTTTATTGTAGCGATTTTGCGCCATATGGATATGATAATTTATTTTCCAAATATGTAAAAAAAACACTTATTTTTGTAACTATATACGAGCATTTTTCTATTGATTTGCTTTCCCAGTTTAAATATTTGTACTATATGTTTCATATGAATTATAGCGATTTATTATTATCCAATATTTATTTTAAAATGTGTAGAAATGGATCGGCTGAAATGCCTCTTGTATTAATGATGTAATATATTGTACTAGGTAGCATCAAAAATAAATTTATTTTGCTTTTAAACACACAATTGATTTCAATGGGCTAAGAAATTGTTTATACATAGTATGTTTAATTCCATTGATATAAAATACTGGGCATGTTCTGTGTACTCCTGGGACAATGGCAACGGGAAGAAAGATTGGATAAACCACATGCTTTCAAAGTAATAGCGGAAAAAGCAATATCTACCACACGTATGTATATAGGTTGTTCGAACGGTCGGTAAAAGAATAAATGGAAAGAACTCGTTCTACATCTTTCAAATACGTTTTACTAACTGATTCCTAATAACAACTTTTTAAAATACTACCGTCACCATTAATCTTTTTTCCTCTCTGGCGGGTAGTTGGCCCTGGAATCGGTAAAAGAATAGGAGAAGGAAAGAAGTCGTTCTGCCTTTTTCAAACACGTATTACTGTTTCCTAATAAAAACTTTCGAGTTGAGAGATGGCGCAAATGGCGGACGCTGTATGCGTGCTCGATACCCTGACTAGTTGCGAAATTAAAAGCAAGATAATCTCTAAATACACTTGCAGAGAGCTGACAGGGCTAAGCGAAAGGGCGACGCTACTGCAAGGGAGCGAAACCCACTGGCGAATACAACAATCAGGGCTACTAAGAAGGCTGGAGACAAAACATAACCTAAAAGACAGGTATCTTAGCGAAATCCAGAACGAGATGTGGCAATCGGCACCACTGTGGGAAGGGTCTACTGCTTCTATTCTACTCCAGCCTCTGATATATCAGACATCGCAAAGTGTGACACGGAACTCCTTTCAATACTGTTATGCTATGCGAGGAAAAGGCGGACAGATACCACCTGCTGTTATGCAAGAAGCGAAGAGGCACCTCCATATCGACGGTCATAGAGCAATTAACGAAAGGAAAGGCTCGACTCCCAGAAATCTTGCAATTTTAACGAACAATTAGGATATGCTCTTTTTTGTTCTTGTTTCTTTTCTTCTTGAATGTAAATTTGGCTGTGACGGATGGTCGCGAATAGATTATATTCAATAACAACTTTCTTAAATACTAACGTCATCGTTAGTCTTTTTTCCTCTCGGCTGGGTAGTTGCCCCTAGAGTCGCGACAAGGTGGACGGGCAGATGGACAAATAGGCGCATTGTAGTTAGACCCAAACAACGCTGGGTCCTCTACTAGTGCAGTCATAGAAAATGATTATTTAATCTGACAGTAAGGCAAATTACACTTCATAATCATCAGGATGGTACAGTTCTGAGAGTAATCTATAAACATACGAAGTTGCATTTCCACCCCTGAAAGAAAAGCTCATAAGTAAGCTTTAAACTCTTAATATCAGCGCTGATTAACTTACTGGTGGGTAATAAACAAAGTAACCAGTTCCGGAGGCACGTAATCAAATACCGGATTGTAAATATTGACAAAATCCAAAACGGAACCACTGGAATACGGCAACACATGTGCTGGAGATGCACAGGTGTTGAACGCTTCCTGTTCATACGAGCACACGAATTGCGGAGTTAATTTGTACAAATGTGACAAAACAATGACAGGAACAGAGCATTCCTTAGCAGCTAATGCCACAGATTGCACCCCGCTCATAGCTCGCAATCCTCCGTTTGCCATAATGGAATGAACACCAATAATAACTTTGTTAACCCTGGACATAATGGCAAAAACAGCACTGTTGGGTATTACAGTCGTTTGAATTTTACTGGCTGATAACTCTACTGCTAAACTCTGTCCATGTTCGAAGTTCGGAGCGGATTCAACAGCAATGACCTGAAACTTTCTTGTTTTTGCAGCATTTTTTAAAAATCGGGTCACCAAGTTGCTCTTGCCGAATGTAAGAATGATGTCGTTGGAATTAATGTGTTCAGATGCTTGCTCTGCAATATTCGAAACCGCTGTTTCGAGTTCAAGTTTGTACTCTCCTAGATGATCTTTTAAATTGCTCCTTAATGAAGACAACTTTTCGCTATAATCTCCCACATTATCGCTAGTGTTAGCAGTCACTAAATGATGCAATGATTGCTGCAGATCATTAATCCTCTGACTATGTTGCTGCTTCTCGCTATTGTATGTTGTTGCATGAATTTCTCGAATCATTTTCAGAATATGTCTCAACACATTTGCTGGAATCGTCGCCAATGGCAATGTTTCGCAAATATGTTTCAAATGTTGTTTGATTATATTTATCAATTCCCTAATGACGTATTTTTAGGTCAACTATGCGAACTATAAACTATACGAAACCCCTATACTTACTGTGCCGTTTCCCAATTATCATTGTTTAGTATATCTTTAACAATTTCCACTGACTTCATAGCAATACTGTAAGAATGGTACATCTTTCTGTAATATGCACGGATTAGAAATGCTATGCACACTAAATGGATAGATTTCGTACTCGTATCTAATATCACTAATTAAATTAGCAAAGGTGTAGTTCTCCGTACTATGATACATGTTTAACTACTTTCTTTAAATTATCTTACTTCTTATGTTCAGACTAATTGCGTTGATTTTATAACCTCACATGATTGGTACATTTGTTAGATGTGCTAACATTATTTTTTTTATTCATCAATATATTCAAGGTTTTCCTGTCTAGGCTGTTTTATGGTTAGTTCTCTTTCTTTTGTATAGCCTCCTTTGTATAGACCCTCCTCTTCTTTGATGTCCTTTATTTCCATGACCTTTTTTTTACTAATCTGTTAGCGTCCATTCTGATTATGTAACCATACCATCTTGGTTCATTTGAGCTAATCATCTGAAGTAATGGTTCCTGGTTTATTGATTGACTGATATCCAGATTTTGAATAAAATCAGGAACATTCCTTCGTATTTGCTGTTGGTACCCGTCTCCACCTCCTAAGGCTTAGCAGCTAGGATAGCATATAGCTAAGAGGACGGCCATAGCATAATGCCGGGGTTACTGGGTCTGTCGAGGACAGCATTGCCTTCAGCTGCCTGCAGTCAGCCCCAAATATGGGTCACCTATCAACGGGTGACTCCTGCATTTGTGAATTTGCCCTCAATGTCTTTATATTCAAATAATGTCTACTGGTATAGAAAGGAAGTATTCGGCAGTTGAACGAGAATGCCAATTGTTTCGACCGCAACGATATGGGGAGTTTAAATCTCGTTATAGCGTATACCGATATATGGGTTACTCCGATATAACATCTTTTTTATTAGTGTGCTGGGCCAAAGGGAGTCATTCCCCCAAGCACTGCGGCCTGAAAGGCCTATTGTACTATGACCCATATTCAAAAGCCGAGAGAGCTCTCCGAAATTTCTCTGAGGAAAGCCAGGAGCTCTCTTGGCGGCACGTCTGAATGTGATGGTCTCTTGAAACCATAGACATTTCCTTAATTTGTTTAAAAATTGGAGTTGTCCTTACTATTGATGGAGTAATGTTCATCATTCATCTGCCTGATGAAGACTTGCGGATTTATTTCGGTATTGACGAACATACTGCTTCTATTATTTACTTCAGCTTTTTCTGTAATTAATTGTTACTCACAAACTTAATATAGAGATTTAATTTCCGCGAATATATAAATGGTACGTGTATTCTCAACATTGGAGTCGAGTCCAGAGGGTGTGACATTTGAAATTTTTAGTAGCAATTAAAACCCATTGTCGTTCATTATTTTAATTGCATTTATAGATACAAGTGAATAGTATAAAAGCCTGCATATTATAGGTCTAGCGAGTTTCTGATTGATATCTCAATACAAAACACACGCAATAATGAATTTTAAGCTGATTGCTTTATTTGCTATTGCCGTATTTGTGTCTTTAGTAGAAGGAGCAATCAATGCTGATGTAAAAATTCTGCAAACCATTGTAAAATTTTCAGATTCTATCACAAATGTCCATAAAATTGATGTTCATTGCTGTTGGAAGGGTAGTAATCTATGTATGTATGTTGCAGGTATTTATGGCGTCGCAAAATTCATAATATTTCAATATATTTTAGATTATTTCAACACTTTGCTAAAGGGCGAACGAAAATACGTACAATTTTCAAAAGACTTTGTCAGTGTCGAGAATTCTATTCAGGTTTTGCATGTTTTGGATCTTAGATGTCCAAATAATATGGACATTCTGTTACGTGCAAATCATAGCAACAGCATGCTGAGGACTCCTTATAGTTGGTTGATTTTGATTGATAACATTTCGCAATTCCCAAGTGACATGCCTTGTTACGTTAATTCTCGAATTTATTTATATAATGTTCGTAAAATTGGAGAACACAATATTATATACTCAATCTACAGATTAGCACACAAAAAAGAGTACATCTATGAAAACATTGTAGAATTTAAAGATAAATCGGAGTTGCAATTGAAAATACTTTCCGATTATAGAAATCGATCAAATTTGCAAATGTTTCCAATGAATTGCGGAATGGTTATGGCCAAAGGACGACGCATGGAAAACTTTCAAGAAATTAGGTAAAATCATATTTTTTTCAATATTAAGAATCAGTTCCTGTTTCCTGTTTCTAGGTACATCAAAATAGATGATTTTGCAATGTATGGTATATTTATGATTCGAGTGCTAGCTGATGTGCTGAACTTTACGATGATTCCCATTTATCATACTGATTGGGCACCATACTTCGTAGATTTGAAAAATAATTTATTTGAATTATTAGCCCATCCAACGTTCATGACAAAGGAACGCCTTCAATTTATTAGTTACACGCTCCCTCGATATGAGGCCGAATTAAAATTCACTTTAATGGCGCCACCACTAGCTATGATAGAAAATATTCTTACAATGCCTTTGCAAATCAGAGTTTGGTTGGCAATTGGCGTGCAAATGTGTTTCATATTTGCAATATTTATGGTAATTGCCAAATGGGAAAACAATGCACACAGCCCTCAGTTAACATCCATCGATATTCTGCAAATTGAGATTGAGGCAATTAGCCAACAGGGTTCGGAAACTGAGCTAAAAAGTTACTCTGGACAACTGGCTTTCCTGGTTACATATTTGAGCTGTTTTCTAATTTTCGTTGCCTACTCGGCATCCATAATATCCCTGTTGCAGGCAACGAGCGATAATATCAACAGTTTAGAAGCGTTGAGAGATACGGACATTGAACTGAAATTCGATAACATTTCTTTCATGCCAGTAGCCATTGAGGTAGCTGAAAAAATCAAAATCGGATCGATAAGCAGTCTCGTTATGTTTATAGATACACTTAAAGTATGGAAATACTAAAGCACTTTATAACAAGAAAATTGTGCCCCCCGGACAGCCGTACAATGTTAACTACCTATCCATTAAAGAGGGAGCGGAATGTATCCGAACGAAATTCTGTGCATTTTTTGCGATTGCTGAGTGGCTTTCTTTAGAGATAATGAAAACATTCACTGAAGAAGAGAAGAGGATTTTAAAGACGATTGAGCTTGATTTTTTCCATAAATCGTATCAAGCATACAGAAAGAATACGAACTATGGAGAATTATTTCGAGTTACGTAAGTAGGAAATCTCAAATATAGAAAGGTTTGCATTGAGTTTTATTGTAGCTTGGCTTTGATGCATTCTACTGGCATCAATCGACGGATATATCAACGAATGAATGCCAAATTACCGAAAAATACATTGGCCTCGGGCTCATTTCGGAGTATCAGCAATTCAGATGCTTATTTTGCATTTTTACTCTTACTTGGTGGCTTCAGTGTAGGACTGCTAATATTTGCCGGCGAATTGATATTAGCTTTTCTAAGAAAACGAAACTCATGAGGATGTCAGCAATTTGCTAAACACCATTATAGAATTTCTTATAGCGAAATGCACGAAAAGGGATATTAGTTAGTTGATAGAAGTGGCATTTAATAGTTTAAACTCCATTACGAAAAGCAAACGAATTTGCGGAAGTCGAGTTTAAAAAATTTTAATTGCTCTTGCAACGCGTTTCGACAACACTGTGTCTTCATCAGGCAGATGACAACTATAAGGATATTAGTGTTGTAGGTAGAAATAAAGTTTTTTCGCCTTATTGAATTCCCTTACCAGCTAATTATCACTGCACTCTGTTTTCGCTAATAATTTATTCTGTACTTGAGGGCGCTCCCTAAACCAATGCAGATACCTGCCCCTTCAGCCATGACCACTCATGAATTTAGTGCACTTGCGCACCAGCTCCGCTCAGCTCAGAGCTGCCCACATATTTTTTATCTGCGATAAATCTATACTTCCACCTTCCAGTAGTAGAGGCGGCCCATCGAGCCAGTCAAGCCCTTTAAACTTCGTTTGCGCCAGCTAAAACTCATCCAGGCACCTATCAACGGAATGATGGATGTTCTTGTTGATATCGGGACGTTAAAACGATACGAGGCAATTTGCCTCTCTTTACTGCGGCAATTTGACATTGAAATTATGTCAAATTTCAAACTAGTCTTAGAATAGCATTTACAACACTTGAATTGCTTCAATTCCACTTAAAAATACGAATTAGAAGCCGTTATTGGAATACCCTTGGCTAAAAAATATATAGTAGTTTATCGAAGAGGCATTAATAGTTTTCAACTCCATACTAATAATGGTTTTAAAGAAACTCTACTCTCCTCTGGACATTCTTTGTCACAACTTGCGAAGCGTGACAAATATATTCAACTCATAAGAAACAAGTAGAGTTTCTTTAAAACCATTAAAAAATATATGTTATAATGAAGCGAGCAAAAGGCATTAGCTTTATGGTGTCAGGACAGAATCACGTAAGCCAAAATCACATAGGACGAAATCACATGGATAAAATCACATAGGGTCATAATCACATAGGCACAAAATCACATAAAGACGAAATAACATGGGCCAAACTCACATTGAGACTAAATCACTATTTAATTTTTTGTCCAGTTGCGATTTGCTTTCGATTTCCGATTTATCAAAAATGGCCTATTATTTAATCGATGAATGTTTATTTATGTATTAATTGAATAGTACTCGTAATTTCAAATTCAATTAGCAGTACTTACAACTCATTTTCTTTCATTATTTTAATTGAATTTAATAACATAAGTGAATAACTATATATAACATCATATTAAAGCAGTAGTCTCTATTTGTATTCTCATAACACAATGCCAATGCAACAATGGCTTCTAAGATGATGTCTTTGTTTGCTGTTGCAATTTTTGTTTCTTCAATCGAAGCAGCAATAGATGCTGATGCAAAAATTCTGCAAACTATTGCAACATTTGCAGATTCTATCACAAATATCCATAAAATTGATGTTCATGGCTGTTGGAAGAATGCTAATCTACGTATGTATTTCTCTAAAATGTTGCAGGTTTTCATGGCGTCACAAAATTCATAATATATGTCTACATTTTAGATTATTTAAACACCTTAGTAATGGGCAAGCGAAAATACGTACAATTTTCAAAAGACTTAGTCAGTGTCGCGAATTCTATTCAGGTTTTGCAAATTTTAGATCTTAGATGTCCAAATAATATGGACATTCTATTACGTGCAAATTATAGCAACAGCATGCTGAGGACACCTTTTAGTTGGTTGATTTTAATTGATAAGTTTTCTCAATTCCCAAGTGAAATGGCTTGTTACGTTAATTCTCGAATTTATTTATATAATGTTCGTAAAATTGGAGAACACAATGTTATACACTCAATTTATAGATTATCACACAAAAAAGAGTACATCTATGAAAACATTGTAGAATTTAAAGATCAATCGAAGTTGGAATTGAAAATACTTTCCGATTATAGAAATCGATCAAATTTGCAAATGTTTCAAATAAATTGCGGAATGATTATGCCCAAAGGAGACCGCATTGAACACTTTCAAGAATATAGGTAACATCATAATTTTTTTCAATTTTAAGAAGCCGTTCCTGCTTCCTGTTTCTAGGTACATCAAAATGGATGATTTTGCAATGTATGGGATATTTTTGATTCGAGTGCTAGCTGATGTGCTGAACTTTACCATGATTCCCTATTATCATACTAATTGGACAAAATATTACGAAAATATGAAAAATGAAAAATTAGAATTAACAGCACATCCAGCTTTCATATTAAAGGAACGCCTTCAATTTATGAGTTACACGCTCCCTAGATTTGCGGCAGAAATAAAATTCATATTATTGGCACCACCACTAGCTGTGGTAGAAAATATTCTTACAATGCCTTTACAATTCAGAGTTTGGTTGGCAATTGGTGGGCAAATGTGTTTCATATTTGCAATATTTATGGTAATTGCCAAATGGGAAAACAATGCACACGGCGCTCAGTTAGCATCCATCGATATTCTGCAAATGGAGATTGAGGCAATTAGCCAACAGGGTTCGGAAACTGAGCCACAAAGTAACTCTGGAAAACTGGCTTTCTTGGTTACATATTTGAGCTGTTTTCTATTTTTCGTTGCCTACTCGGCATCCATAATATCCCTGTTGCAGGCAACGAGCGATAGTATCAACAGTTTAGAAGCGTTGAGAGATACAGACATTGAACTGAAATTCGATAACGTTTCTATCATGCAAATAATCATTGAGGTAGCTGAGAAAATTAAAATCGGCTCGATAAGTAGTCTCGTTATGTTTACAGACTCACTTAAATCGGGAAAAAACTAAAGCACTTTATAATAAGAAAATTGTGCCCCGCGGACAGCCGTACAACGTTAACTACCTATCCTTGAAAGAGGGAGCGGAATGTATTCGAACGAAATTCTGTGCATTTTTTGCGTTTCAAGAATGGCTTTCTATAGACATAATGAAAACATTCACTGAAGAAGAGAAGAGGGTTTTAACGGCGATTGAGCTTGATTTTTTCAATAAACCGTACCAACCATTCAGAAAGAATACGCACTATGGGGAATTATTTCGAGTAGCGTAAGTAGGAAATATCAGGCAGCGAAAGGTTTCAATTGAGTTTTGTTGTAGCTTCACTTTGATGGATACTAGTGGGATCAATCGACGCATCTACCAACGAATGTTTGCCAAATTACCGAAAAATACATTGGCCTCTAGCTCATTTCGGAGTATCAGTAATGCAGATTCTTATTTTGCGTTTTTACTCTTACTTGGTGGCTTCTGTCTAGGACTCCTAATATTTGCCGGCGAATTAATATTAGCTTTTTTGACAAAAAGAAAGTAATTTCGCCAATCTACTAAGCACTGCGACATTTTCTATTTTCAGTTTTGAATTCCCACAATTGTTAAGGATGATTACATGCTTTCTTTTGAACTATTTCGTATATTGTATTTAATTCTGTACTGAATGAAGCCATGATAGTCCAAATGCGGGTTCGAATGTGCAGCGGTACCTATATAACGTGCATAATTGCATATCACATTACTTATTTTTGGAATAAATGATTACACAATATAAGAATTAAAACAACATAATGTATGTGTCGTTGATTTACTCCTAAAATTCAAATAATTCGAGTGAAATGAAACATTGAGCATGTTCCGTCCTCCTGCGACGCCGATAATGCAAAAGAAAATTGGAGGAATTTCATGGTTCGAAAACTATAGCAACATTATGCATGACAAAGGGCACTGCAATAGTGATCGACGTCGATCTCCTGCCCATGTGTCTCCGTCCATTGCCAATCTCATTAGAAGTCATTTCTTCGTATAATTTGCACTTAGCAATTGCACAAATGCACGACAGACACTCGCTGATGGGTGTGTGGCTGGCCGCTCGGATAGGCAGCTGAAGGTAATGCTATGCCAAGCCTTAGGGAGTGCGAGAGGATGGCAGAGAAAAATAGAAGAGGCGAGCGTGTGCTCGGGAGGAATATCTAACCTGATAACTAAACCTGGCTAGATAGCGGGGTGGTTCAACAGGCTACAGGGCCTGGTGTACCTGTCGAATACCCCGGGCGCGTATTGGGAGATTTCGGAGACAGCTGGGTTTGTGTAACCCACCAATGAAGCGCAGAGATTGTTCACGAGTTTCTCACGAATGTTTGTGATGTTCCTAATTCCCAGAAAATACTCTATTCCAGACGTAGAAGGGAACTTTAACGATGCTCCTTAGGATGCGGTGGTCAGCCACGGGGAAGAGCTTCAGACGCTAGGGCATAGTGCCCCCAAGATGCATAGCGCGTAGCTGAACAAGCTGCGGATGCATGGAGATGTATTTCATTTCTATGTACAGTTAAATGCTCCGCATTCTGCTGCTCCCTTTTCTGTGTATGCACTAATTTATTAATAGGTTCAATAGTTGATTTGTATTGTCCCGCAAATGCTTCATCGGTCTCCAAATTATTTAATTTTAAGGCTAATAATTTCTTTCGAATTGCATCTATTAATGCACTTGTTATCGTAGTCCCTTTTTCTGCCATATTCTTTATCACTCTTAGATTCGAAACGACTCAGCTGATTTTTCCAATCAGATACCCTGTTGTTACAAACAGGTACCCCGAATTTGCAAACAGGTACCCAGATTCTGCAAATAGGTACCTTGATTTCTCAAACAGGTACCCTGATTCTGCAAACAGGTACCCTGATTTAACAAACAGGTACCCTGATTTTGCAAACAGGTGCTCTGATTTTCAATCAGGTGAGCTGATATCACAAACAGCGCAAGCAATCTGCAGTTTGGTCATGGTGTGGACGCGCTAGGTGGTGAGGAAGGCTCGAAGTTTCAGAGAGGTGGCGAGCAATCTTCTGTTGGGTATGGAGCACGTGAGTGCCCCACATGAGGTGGGGGTAGAAGTGGACTCCAAGGTATTTCAAGGAATTTTTCCATGGAATTTCCATAGAGTTTCGAAAAGCACGAAATTATTTTGCAAGCACATGTCTAATAACGTAACCTCACATTATTCTCAGATGTGCCAACATTATTTATTTCGAAGTGAAATATAAATTAAGAATTGTTAAAATGGTTTTCAAGGTATTCACCAGGTATTTCTCAATCATTTCATGTCAGAAGTCTAAAAGGTTGCGATATAGGTAACTAGGAAAGTAAAATAAGTGAATATTTAATGTTCTTGTTTATTACTTTATATATCAGAAACTATGGCACATTAATTGGTGGAGCAGTACTTGTTTCAACAACAAATATATCCGGATATGAATACGATAGATGCCAACAATTCATGGCACCTACCATCACTCCGTTGCAAAAATTGCGTGAGAACATGGACGATGTGAAATCCCAAATGGAATTCATGATAATGCGAGTTCAAGCTGACTTCTGTCGTGCTTTGGAAAGCCAAGAGGCGAAAGGAAAGAAATTTCAAGTGGATCGGTGGCAGCGTAGAGAAGGAGGTGGTGGTGTAACTTGTGTCTTGCAAGACGGGGAGGTCTTTGAAAAAGCTGGCGTGAATATTTCTGTCGTCACTGGAACTTTGCCCAAGGCCGCCATCCAACAAATGAATTCTAGAGGCAAGGGACTCAAGGGCGACACACTTCCATTCTTTGCAGCTGGCATTAGTTCAGTGATCCATCCTCGCAATCCACATATTCCCACCGTACATTTCAATTATCGTTACTTTGAAATCCAGGACGGCGAAACCACGAAGTGGTGGTTCGGGGGCGGCTCTGATCTAACTCCTTATTACCTTAATGAAAATGATGTCCAGTATTACCATGGGGTTCTGAAAGCTGCTTGCGATCAGCATGATAAAACCTATTATCAAAGATTCAAAAAGTGGTGTGACGACTATTTCTACATCCCCCATCGGGGCGAGCGGAGAGGCGTGGGTGGAATTTTCTTTGATGATCTAGATTTCCCTAGCCAAAATAATGCGTTTAAGTTTGTTGAGACTTGTGCAAATGCAGTAATTCCTTCGTATTTACCTTTGGTGCAGAAAAATGTGAAAAAGAAATATACAGCAGCTGAGCGAGAATGGCAATTGCTTCGTAGGGGACGATATGTGGAATTCAATTTAATTTATGACCGTGGAACTAAATTCGGCCTCTACACCCCTGGAGCACGATATGAAAGTATTTTAATGTCGCTGCCTTTAAATGCAGTAAGTTTCATGCAATTGCTATATACCTATGGGCCTGATTATGGTTTTGTTCTTATAGAGATGGGAATATATGCATGAGCCAGAACCTGGTAGCAGGGAAATGAAGTTAACTGATGTTTTGAGAAACCCCAAGGATTGGATTTAAGTATAAGCGACGATTTTGCAATGCCCGTTATAGGGAAACTCAAGGGACCGGCGTAAACATTTCCCTATAACAAATTGCTACCTTATAACGAGGTTCTGTCCGACGCACCCCCCACTTAGTTTTTGAAGCGTTACTCCGTGACTTTCCTTAAAGCAATGAATGTATAATGTATAAATTTGTATACAATGTAGAGTTTACCATTATTACGCTTTTTTTTGTTACATCGGGATCGGTTTACCTTCCTATTATATTCCATGTCAACAGTAAAATAACAAGTAGGCTATCACATAGGTTACTGTTATATCTGATGTTCAAGTTAA
>JAOEHK010001722.1:0-15644 GCA_025447835.1 Labidoglobus nevermanni
TGCAATTTTGCGCATTCCGTATTAATTTGTTAAAAATAATGCTCAATAATCACAGGTCCTATTTGGATGATTCAATGCGATGCTGTGCCCTTTGCAGTGGTCACGTTACTTAAGGAACGGGGGCGCACTGCATTTAAAAATGTAGTCTCAATTCCACGCAGCGGAAATGAGGGTTGCCTATAATTTGACAAAAGTTCAAAAGTTTATTCCGAAAATTTGTGAATAATTCCGGAAATTGGAAAGAGTTCAGTAAGGTGTTGGTTGCAGTTCGCTCTTCCACGAAACCCCACATTGCAAGGAGCGGTAGGAGTGGGGTATATATATATAAGGGTGAATTATTGCAGAGCGTCTACACCATCATGGACGCGTATGCAGAAGTGGAGACGTGCATCGAATGCTCAGCCAAGTCCCTGAAGAACATCTCCGAGATGTTCTATTACGCACAGAAAGCAGTCCTGCATCCCACCGGCCCAATTTATTCCGTAGAGAACACAGATGTACGCAAAACGGCAATAATTTCATCCGAATATGTTTACCCCTTGTGTTCCGTCCGCAGTTGACTGAAGCTTGCAAGAAGGCGCTGATACGGATCTTCAAAATTTGTGATATCGATTGCGATGGCCTCCTCAACGACATGGAGCTGAATAACTTCCAATGTCGCTGCTTTAACACGCCCCTGCAACCGCAGGTGCTCGACGACGTCAAAGGCGTGCTGCGCAAGAACCTGGAGGACGGCGTCATGCACAACTGCGTCACCATGAAGGGCTTCCTCTACCTGCACTCCCTGTTTATCCAAAGAGGCCGCAACGAGACCACGTGGACCGTGCTGAGGAAGTTCGGCTACAATGACACGCTGAACATGAGCAAAGACTTCCTCCATCCCACGTAGGTGCCAGCCACCTGCCGCAAATGATTCGCGTTTACATGCGTTGCTTTAGTTTGAAAGTGCCCAGCGGATGCACGACCGAATTGTCGCATCGCGGTCAGCAGTTCCTCACGCACATCTTCGAACGGCACGACAAGGACCGCGATTGCGCCCTTTCGCCCACTGAATTCGTTCAAGTGTTCGCCACGTGTCCAACGCCGCCGTTCGGCCCCGATGTGACGGGCGTCGTGCCCACCAACGAGAAGGGCTGGATCACATATCAAGGCTTCATGTGCCAATGGGCGCTCATGACCCTGAAGGACCTGCCCAAGACCTTCGAGTACATGGCGTACATGGGCTACAACATCTACGAGAACGACTCGCAGCTGACGGCCGTCACAGTCACCAGAGACAAGAAGCTGGACATTGCGAAGAGGCAGTCGACGCGCAACGTGTACCAGTGCCACGTGATTGGGCCCAGCGGATGCGGCAAGTCGACGTTTTGCCGCAGCTTCCTCACGTCCGGCAAGCATAAGAGCATCAAGCTGCATCCGGCCAACACGCCGTCGGCCACGGTCAACACGGTGCAGGTGTACGGGCAGGAGAAGATCATGGTCCTGCGGGATATCAGTGTGGGCAACGTATCCGACCCGCTTCTGCCCAGCGAAGTCCAATGCGACGTCGCGTGTCTCATGTACGATCGCAGCAACCCCAAATCGTTTGAATATATCGCGCGAATTTACATTGTAAGTGAAGCGCAAGCGAGAAAACGCGGAAAACGGAGATTTAGCACTTGCAATTTGTTTTAGAAATATTTCGCGGAGAGTAAAATACCAGTGCTTTTCGTTGCCAATAAGAGCGACCTGGACGAAGTTCGGCAAGAGTACTTGCTGCAGCCAGGAACGTTCTGCCAAAAGTATAAAATCCTAGAAGCGCAAACGTTTAGCATGCGCGGCAGTTCGCGGCCTCGAAAAGACGTCTTTGTTAAGCTAGCGACAATGGCTGCGTTTCCGTAAGTAGTTATTTGTTACTTCACTACTTTTATTCACATTTACTTACAAAACGCGATCAATTTACGGTAGTTCAGTAGTCGGCAAACTCGTCATCCAAAAGAGCCAAATTTAAGCAAACATAATATTAAAGTACACCCATATCTCACTTTGCGTCGTTGTTACGTTCCAAAAAAACACGACGCAAGGTGAATTAAGATTTTCTATAGGAAAAAAGACGCAAAACAACGCAACTTCGAAAATCTACGACGCACAGTGAAAATTAGTACTAATTAAGCAGCGACGCAACTTCGAAAAAACGCAAAACGAGGTATGGATGTATATTCAAAGAGTCAAAGATTTTCCGAGACTCGGCCGTGGTTGTAAAATCCATACTATTGTTGCTTTCTAAGAATGCCATGTTATGAGCCCGCACAAAATATTTTCTCAAAGAGCCACAGCCAAACGCCCAAAGAGCCACTAATTCCGACCACTGCGGTAGTTCATTCAATTCAATGATTCTAAACTTTTTAATTCAGCGTTTCCTGATTAGGATTTACAGTTGCGATTCATTCATTCCTCAGTTGACTCGCGGCATCTCAAAAACTGGAAAATGACACCTCGCGGTGCCCCTCCAATGACAAGATCGGGGAATACCCGCCAATTAACGAGATATTTACGATTTCCGTGACTTCACAACTCGTGACTATTCCCTTGGATTCATTGGTTGTTCTAGAGCAGAGATCGCCAAGGTGGGGTCTACAGGCCCCCCAGGGGTCTAATTGCCAGACTATGGATATTCCATTGTGCTTTAGAAGTAAAATGCGACAAGTACGGGGAATACGATTCGGTAATCTCCCTTGTCCGTTGCGCCATCTACAAATAGTTTCTTTGTGAAAATCTGCGCCATCCAAAGAGGCATATAAAATGAACGGGGAAAATCTTAGTTCTCCATATTTTCTGGAGGACCTCTGGCATTCCCTGTAGGCACATTTACAAGTAATGCCTTTCCTTACAGACCTTTGCGTCGCATGATAAACATGTTACTTCTCAGAGAACAGCCAACAGAGTGGTTTAATCGAGTCTACAGGTCTATATAAAATTTTCTCTATGACTTTGTTAACTTTTTGGTTTGCGGCATGTCTAACAATTTCAAAGTGATAAGAAATTTCCTAAATTATGTTGATCCTATTGACACTGTGTGTGTGCGCATGTGTGTGTATTGCACTTGAATACTGTTTTTGGTAACATGTGCTAATTGCTTACATAACATACAGATTTTCACATAATTTTGCATGTTCACGTCATTCTGGTATTCCAAACATCAGATGAATTAATGAATTTGCAAATTGCAGAAATTTGCGAGATTATGGCATCTTACCTGGCAACCCGACAATGTTGTGGAAAGTGGGCCTGAGCGCAGCTGCAGTCACCGCTTTTGGATTTATCATTGTACGAGTTTTGAGTTCCAGTCGCGTGAGATAAGTCACATCCACTCGCTGGGCAGTCTTCAGTGAATGTCTACTTAATGCGATAGAATGTAGAACGCATACTCCAATATTGTTACATAAATTTTACCTTTTTTGCAGATTGAAAGGTTTCACTACAAATCGTCAAACATTTCATTTGATTTCTCCCTTTATATCCATGATATACCTTGCCATTAACAAGCGCATTTTGATTTGGATTCAGTTCATTTGATTACGAATTGAATTTAAAATAATGAGTCACAAGCAGTGCCGGCTCCAGCATTTAGGCACCCCGATGCAAAAATATTAACGCCCCTCATGGCTCCCCTATGCAGGAGGTGCCCCGATACGACGCATTGATTGCTTCTACCTGGAGCCGGCCCTGGTCAAAAGGTTTTAGGCGTTTCGGTTAGTGATTAGTTAGGCTGATAAACATTTGGTTGACTTAACTTCATTGAATATTGTTCAAATTTTAATGAATGCAATGTTCTAGGGAGGCGTGAATTCTTTCTAGATGCTAGTCTATTATTCAAGATCAACATGGGTTCAAACAAACATGAAAACCAGGTGTTAGTTTTCGTTAAAGTATAGTTTTAGGAACTTCTATATAAAGCTCTTGTATCAATAAAGTAAAATCCAATTTGAATTTCTAATTCCTTGTTTTCAATTTTCAATCACTTGGATCTCAGTTTTATTAGGAATACTCCTAGAAGTACTATTACTAGTAATTCAATTTCGTAAACTGGGAATTGCAACAAAGAAGTGAATTGAATAGAGACATTAAGTCGTAGTCAAATCTGAAACAGAACACAATGAGCCGATTTCCTATTCATATTCGCGATTGCAAATATAGAAATAGTAATACGATCAGAGCGGGCTCTAGAATTGTAGGGCCCCTATGCAAAAACAGTTATTAGCGCTCCTTAAAGCAGCATTACAGAAAATTGAATAAAATCAGAGTACCGTCACCAGACGACAGGTATGGTATTATCGCAATGTCTTAGTATGCTTCTAACTTATAGCGCCCCTATGTTACGCATTCATTGCTTCCACCTGGAGCCGGTCATGAATACGATTCACTTGTTTGTACACCTGTGTAGGTGAATATTCGCCTAAAAGTTTTGATACTTTTTGTTTACTGGAAACAAACTCATCACATTCGTCATTGTTGATATGCGTTTGTTGTTTATGCTTTTGCCAGCAGATAAGCATAAGAAATCAATGTTTTCCTGGAAGTTTCACATTTGCTGATAACACGTGTATTTTCGGAGCTAATTATGAGCGCTTCATTTTCATTCTCGTTCAATTCCTATAATACGTAAGATAACTACATCTATTTTCACCGTAATTGGCTGCGAAAGGAAAACTTTGTAGTTGGGCTTTGATGTTATTACGAAATTATTTTTAGTCTACATATACACGTTTTTCAAAAAGCTATTCGTATGCATTCCTATGCATTACCTAGTAAAGTCACTAAAAAGAAAGGCAAACTTATGTATTGTTTTCCGAACTTCGCGCTCCGCTGGTATTCTCAGATAAAAAACTGGAAATTTTCAAGGAATTCGGAATTCCCAGGATACCAGAGTGAAGAAATCACGTCAGTTCCTTTGTTTCACTGGAATCGCCGGAATAGCTTCGCTAAAGTGCGATTTCGAATCATAGACAACATCCAGCGATCTTTGCTATGGATGTAGAATCAAGATAAACTGGATTCTCTCTGGATCTAGTCTAGTCTGTTCACCTAGTGAAGTAGAGTTGGATAAAATGCTGAAGAGTATTGTTAGCAAATACTTCTTCCACTTCTGCATGTTGATTGGTGAGTGCCGCAATGCTCAGACTCGTATCAGGAGCACCTAGGGACGCCATTGCAGGAAACCTGCTGAGCATCGTCGTCGGAATGACGGTGGCCTGGACATCGCCGATGCTTCCGAAGCTGTTGCAGGACAATGCTGACAATCCGCTGGGCGCGGCGATCACCGAATCGGACATATCCTGGATCAGCTCGCTGCTCTCGCTGGGCGCCATCTGCGGGGCCATCGTCTCCGCGTTCGCGGTGGAGCGCTTCGGCCGGAAGTGGACGCTGGTGAGCATCGGGGTGCCGCTGGTGGCCATGTACGTCCTGTTGGCCTTCGCCAGCGCCGTCTGGCAGTTCCTGGTGGCCCGCCTGGTCATCGGCGTGCCCCTGGGCGCCACCTTCAGCGTGCTCCCGATGTACGTCACCGAGCTGAGCTCGAATGCGTGTCGCGGCGCTGCCAGCAGCGCCGTGAACACCTTCATCGTGATGGGCATCCTGCTGTCGTACGTGATCGGCTCGGTAGCGTCCGGGCGCGCCTTCAACCTGATCATCAGCCTCATGGCCGCCGTCTACGTGGGCGTCTTCGCCACGTGCCTTCCGGAGTCGCCGCAATGGCTGGTGGCACGTGGCGAGGTGGCGCGGGCGCGCGCTGTGCTCGTCCAGGTGCGCCCCGCCGGCGCCGACATCGACGCCGAGCTGGCGGACATGGCGGCCCTGGTGGGCGCGGCGGCGGAGAAGAGGTCCTGCGCTGACCTGCTGACGAAGGGCAATGCTCGCGCGTTCCTTATCGCTATTGGCATCATCAGCTTCCAGCAGCTCAGCGGCATCAATGTCATGCTCATGTTCTCGCAGACGATCTTCGAGGCGACCGGCACCTGGATTCGCGCCGACGTGTCCGCCATGATCTTGGGCGCCGTCCTGCTCCTGACCAGCCTCCTCGCGCCCTTGTTCGTCGACCATGTCGGCCGCAAGTGCCTCTTCGTCATCTCTGGCGTCGGCGTCGTCCTCAGCGCGGTGCCGCTCGGCTTCTGCTTCTACCTGAAGGACAGCCCCGCCATGGCCGCCTTCTACTGGCTGCCGATCGCCTGCCTGCTCGCCTACATCGCCTTCTACAACTGCGGCTTCGGCCCGCTGTCCTGGACCCTCATGGCCGAGGTGTTCGCCCCGAATCTGAAGGGATTCGCCTGCGCCATCACGTCGACGTCCTTCTGGTTCATCTCCTTCTTCCTCACCAACTACTTTGAAACCATCGCCGATTGGATCGGTCTGAGCGGCTTGGTCTGGGCGTTTGCCAGCTGCATGGTGGTCGCCGTCGTCTTCGTCGTGCTCTGCGTGCCGGAGACCAAAGGCATGAGTCCGAAGGAGATTCAGGATATGCTCAATAAGTGATTTGACTAGCTCAATAGGCAGTAGTAAGACGAACGGGAGTGAGCTGTAGTTTGACAAACAATGATTGCTCATTCGAGCACACTCCGCAAATTGATTAGCAGCGGCAATCAGGAGCAGTTGCTCCAAGTGCTTGCTGGTGTCCGCAAGCATGTTTCGGAAGTACTACTTTGGCGTCTGCATTGCCACAGGTGAGTGAGGAAGAGGAGTAGGACCCTTAGCTGACACATCGTCCTTAGCCAACATGCTGCCGATCGCGTCCGGTATCGTCCTCAGCTGGAGCATGCGCTGCCACAGCGAGGAGTTCATCGCAAAGTGGACCCGCACGTGGCTGTACGCGGTGCTCCCTCTGGGTGCGGCCCCCGCCTGCCTGCTGAGTACCTACGCGGGCTTCCGCTTCGGCCGCCGCACCAGCCTGCTGGTGGTCGGCGTGCTGCCACTGGCGGTGTCCACCCTGGTCCACGCGGTGGCCACCTGCCACCTGCCGCCGCGGTGGCACCTGGTGGCTCGCGCTCTGGCCGCCGCCGCCGTGGGCGCCGCCGCCACCCAAGTGCCCGTCTACGTGCGGGAACTCTGCGCGGCGGCAAACCGCGACCACGACGCCCTTCCGCATTCCCCCCGCGTCTCCGTTGCCTTCGGCCATTGCCTTTGCTACGCGATGGCGGCCATCTCCAGCATGTCCGCGTCCGCCTCGGTCGCGCTCAATATGGCGGCCGTCGCCGCCATGGTGGGCGTGAGCGTCCTCCTCGCCTGCTGCCTCCCCGAAACGCCCCAATTCCTCATCGCCGCCAAGCGCGAGCTGCGCGCCAAGGACGTGCTCATCCGGCTGAAGAACTCGACGCTCGTCGACACCGACTTCCGGTTCCTCTGCGAGCGCAGCCAGCGCACCTCAGCTCATCGCGCGATTGGAGATTGGCGGGCACTGGCGCGAACCGCGCTCTTCGGCGCCGTCCTCATGCAGGCCTCCTCCCTCCGCGTCCTCTGCTTCTTCGCCAGCGACGTCTTCGTCTACATGCGCATCGTCCAGCAGCAGCAGCCGGCTGTCAGCGGCGCCGTCCAGCTGGCCATCGTCGGCCTCGTCCAGCTGCTCGTCACCGCTGTCCTCGTGCGCTTCGCCGGAAGGTTCAGCCGGCGCGCAGTCCTCCTCAGCAGCCTAGGTGCGCTCCTCCTCGGCGCTCACCTGCCGCTCGCCTACTTCTTCCGTACCCTGAGCGCCGAGGGCGGAGCGCTGATGCGTGCCCAGCGTGTGTCCTCAGCGCCCATCGAGCCGACTAGCGTCCTACCCGGGTGGATACCCGCTGCCGGCTTCAGCGTCGCCTTCGTGGGCCACCACCTCGTCGGCTGCGCCATCGACCTCATCGCCGCCGACATCGACCTGGACGACCGCCGCCTGCACCACTGGACGGTCGCAGCGGGCGAGGCCCTCTCCTGGCTGCTGTGCGGGGGGTGCGCGCTCGCCCTCTCCCTGCTGGAGGCGGATGTCGGCATCTACACGCGCGACTGGGCCTACGCCGGCCGGAACTGCCTCTGGATGTGGTTCGCCCTCTGCGGCCTCGTCACGCTCGTCGCCATGCTGCTGGTCAAGTTCGGATTCGTCAACTGCAAGCTGCTGATGCCCCCGCGCTCCTAATCCCAAATTCGAATAGAGTACTTGCGCGCATCAAGGATATCAGCTAACAGGAGCAGCAGACGAGATCTTCCCAAGACGATAACACGCTGTCCAATTGACAAGCCACCGTATCCTCGATGTTTGTTTTACAGATGAGCCCAGCGCGCTCTCTGCGGTTTGATTACTTAGCGTATTACCCGAAGGTGGGTCGCACGTGCACGTTGGTGGTCGACACGTGCAACAGGCCGCAATGACAGAGATACACTCGCAATAATGAAGTGATTACTGCAAGGGTGCGTGCTCCACGCCCCATTTCACCCGCTGCGAGAAGCCCCTGCTTACTAATTACACGCAAGGGTGGAGAATTGGGAGGGCTGCGCCTTTCAAGTGGCCCGAACAATATGTTTACCTTGTTGTCATGCATGTATGCAAGTTTATTCCTATGGCGCAAAGGACCGGAGGACGAATTCGTGCAGGTAACTTTGCTCAGCTTTTACTGACCGTCCTTGATTGATTTCGCACCCTTTCGCATTTCTTCAGGCGATGCTCCTGAATAAACAGTAAGCTGATAGCGTGTTTAGATAGGGATGAAGGAAATTTGTACAGTTTCAATTGATTGCATCGACACGTACCCCAGCAATTGATGGGGATGAAGAATCGTGTTGAAATGCCCCTCGGCCACCTGACTAAATAACTTCACCCTTCGGCGCAGAGCAAAATCACCACCAGAGTTAATTAGACCACGATTAAGCAGAGACATCGCTATCCCATCATTTGTCCATCACCCACCCCCAGTTCGGATGAAGAGCTCCTGCAATTCCATCCTCCTACCAGTTCATCAGTAGTCGATCGGTCGGTGGTATCAGCACAAATCACCACTTGAGCGTCCCCAAATGTCCTTTCGGACTTTCAACATATTCATTCACCAATTGAAGAAATTGTGGGTGAAATGGGTGATCAAGGACGAATCCGTGCTCCTGGAATAGTGGACGAACAAGTGTACGTTTTTCGAATAGATTGTCTAGAAACTGCATGAGCAGCGACAGGACGAGGTCGCGTCGTCCTCCACGCCCGGGAACTGCCTCATCTCCATGGTAACATGGGCACTTAATCGAACTCGCAGTTGTATGGCTGCTTCTCGACGAATCGCTCGCCTTCCGCCTCCTCCCGATTCGTCCTTTCAATGATCATCCCACCCTCCATCGCAGGACGGCAATCCTTGGGCTTTCAATTATGCCTTCAATTAGTCGCATTTTTAGCACCAGCGGCTGGCGTCTCCACGTGCCTGATGTCTTCGAAACATCGTATTTCCGGGCGCAATTAAGATTGCCCGATTATTGGCAGCGCGAAGTAACGAGGGGCGGCAGGGGCGGCGGAGGCAGCCGTTACCTGCGCACCTCGTCGGCATCCCCTGCGCCGCGCCATGGAGCCCCCGAGCTATGTGCCGAACAATCCCCAGTTCGGCGTGCAATTCGAGTGCAACTGGAGCGCAACCTCACTGCATCCGGCTGCACTTCCGGGCATCGCCGATGACGATCTGAGCGCAGGCTGGACGGAGACAGAGGACATGGGCTCCTTCGCCCTGCCGATCGACCTGGACCCATTGCCGTCGCTTTTTCCCTTCGCGTAAGTGAGCACCAGCTATAAATCGGATTTGCGCCCAATCGGAGGGTTTCTCCAGCCAGGACATTGCTGTACATCCGCACGAACCGCAGCAGCAACAGCACTCTGGATGCCATTATAAGCAGCCGGCAGAAATGGCCGATGTCCTCCTCTCCCTGAAGCACGCAGTCGTCCATCCCAATGCCTCGTTGGAGGACACCAGGTGGGACTGTGAGCAGCATCTCTCGCCGATCGAGCAGCCCACCCTCTTCCCAGCCATGTCCGTGAATGTGTCCATGAACATGACCATGCACGGATTCCACTCCGGAGGCGGTTATCCCAGCTCGGAGCTGGGGTACCCGCAATGGTCGCCAGCACCTGTGCCAACACCGATCAGCTACCAAAGCCAAGGCCTCCACACCTCTGGGTACACGTTCACAGCGGACTTTCAAGGTGAGGTGGGACGCAAGCAGGTCCTGGGCGGAGGAGGTCAGACTCTGCAGAAGCCGAACGTGTGCCGCATCTGCGGCAAGAGCTACGCGCGCCCCAGCACGCTGAAGACGCACCTGCGGACGCACAGCGGCGAGAAGCCCTTCCGCTGCGCCGACTGCAGCAAGTCCTTCTCGCAGGCGGCGAACCTGACCGCCCACGTGCGCACCCATAGCGGGGAGAAGCCGTTCCGGTGTCCGGTGTGCGACCGCCGCTTCTCGCAGTCGTCGTCGGTGACGACGCACATGCGTACGCACTCCGGGGAGCGGCCGTACCGCTGCCGCCTCTGCCGGAAGGCCTTCTCCGACTCCAGCACCCTCACGAAGCACCTGCGCATCCACTCGGGCGAGAAGCCCTACGAGTGCAAGCTGTGCCTGCTGCGCTTCTCGCAGAGCGGCAACCTCAACCGGCACATGCGGGTGCACGCGCCCGGAGGCGGCGGGCTCGCCCTGGTACCCCTCTGACCCGCGCTCATCCTCCACCTGCCCCGGCGCGCGTTCAACTAGTCAATAGTCAGCATGTACAAAAGGTAGTATTACATCTCAATCGGTCACTTGACAAAGTGCGCTTGGATGTCCTCAAAGGACTTGCCTCGCGTTTCGGGCACCTCTAGCCAGGTGAAGGCAACCGCGAGGCCGTTGAACAGACTGAACGCCAGGAAGGTGTAACCCTCGCCCAACTCCGAACACATGATTGGGAAGACACTCGTGACGGCAAAGACCAGCAGCCAGTTGAAGGTGGTCGCTGTGCTGCAGCCGACCGACTTGAACTCGGGACTGAAGATCTCGCCCATCATCAGCCATGGAAGTGGGCCGAAGCCGGCGCTATAGCAGAAGAAGAACAGGATCAGGGAGACGAGCGGAACGGCGCCGGGCAAGGACGAGCAGAAGAAGTAGAGTGAGAGCATCGACAAGCTGAGCGCCATGCCAGCCGAGGAGATCAGGAGGAAGAGCCTGCGATCGAATCGCTCAATGCAAGCCGCCGACGCCACGCTGATGGCCAGTTGGGCCCCGGTGACGACCACACTGCTGACAGTGGGACTCAGGGCGCTTCCGGCTGCTGTGAAGATCCCGCCAGTGTAGAAGATCACCGCATTGATCCCACTGAACTGCTGGAACGTTACCAGTCCCAAACCGACGACCATTGCGCGCTGGTTGCTTCTCGTTCTCATCAGCGCTATCACCCCACCTGGTGGCTGGACGTTGTCAAAGGTCTCTTCTGTGGGCACGTCAGAGGTCGTCCTTGCTTGCAGCTTCAAATTCGGTATGGTCAGGACACCAATGAAGTACAAAATGGGGCCCGAGAGCATCCAGTAGCTCAGATGATTCCACGGCACCAGCGCGCCCACCACGTTGACCAGCAGTATGCCGAAGCAGAAGGACACCTGAAAGAAGCTTCCGAGGATGCCGCGAATGGCGACGTCGGCGATCTCGCTGATGTAAATGGGCACGCAGACGCACACGGCGCCGGTGGCCATGCCGCTGACGAAGCGACCCACTAGGAACGACTCCACGCTGTGTATCATCGTGCCCAACCAGCCCCAGGCGAAGGACAGCGCAATGCACAGCAGCGTGATCTTGATCCCCAGTTTCCGGATCAGGAACGCGACCGGCAGAGCTCCAGCGACCGCACCAAGTGCGACGATCGACCCGACGAATCCCGCTTGCGTGTCAGTGATACGAAACTGCCTTGGAAGGAGGGCTGACCCATTACTAGCTTTAGGTTCGGGCTGGGCCTGGATTGGGGTTGTGATGTGGGGCAGAACCGATGATGTCCAAGCCAGGACCGTCCCCGCGCAAACGCAGCCAAAGGAAACTGCAAGTGAAGCAACGATCCGAAACCTCTGCGAATTCTTCGCCAGGTGGAGGGTGCTTACCAATCAGACTATACGAATACTGTTGACGATGGCTAAAACGCAGTTGTGGGGTGCTGCTGATGTACACTTTGGTCTCTGGTGAGGATACTTCGTGAGCCATCTTCAATAGCGAACTGGATGTCATTTCAGCGCATAGAAAAATTCAGGGCACTCATTGGGAAGGATCGTGGAAGTATTGCCCCTTATATCTATCCATTATTCGGCGTTGCAATTGAGCTTAATTGATAACGATGTTTGCTTTGCAATTGACTTACTTCGTCACGAAATCTTTTGCCCATTTCTCTATAGCATGTTGTAATAGAGGCAAACATCCAGTTAGGAAATGATCCCTAATCATCATTCCATCTAGATTCCGAGGGAGTAAGGAAAGGTCAGCAAATGACTGATTTGTACATTGATTTATTCAACAGCGTGGTGCTGGCCGGAGATAAAAATATAGTCAACCTTGATCCAACCAACCACTTGACATCCATACCTCAATTCGCAATCCAGGTGGAAAGCTACAGTACTGGAATGGTGATGTCTGTGGGTGGCATATTGATAGTGGCCGCGATCACCGGAATGTCTTGACCTTTCCTAATGCAGAAGATTTTGATGTGTCCCGGCTCCAGGTTCAAGTCGGCGCCGTTCAGAATGACCTCCTCCACTCTGTTTTCGATCTTGAAGACGAGTCCAGGCGGAACCAGAGGTACCTATAGAAAACAATAGTATTCCTATAAGAAACTGAAGCATCGAGACCAGCACCGATCTGCGCGCACCTTGAATAGGTACTTTGAGAGTTGGTACAGTTCAGGTCGGCAGTGGAACACGATCGACAGGTCCATAAGCGGCTTCGCCTCGTTCATGTTCTCAATGTGCAGAATGAGGGTAAACTGGGGACCCAGTCCAAGAACTTGCGCTGACAACTTGACGAGTTCCTTCTCATTGCCCAGGCCCGTTTGGTCATTGAGGGTAAGGACCATTGCTCGGGCTGCTGTCAGCCGCAAGCGGATGAGGTCTTGTTGGAAATTGCGATGGATTTCTAGAATTGGTTGACGTTGTTAGATTGAAGACACTTGTCGGCATGGTTACCAATGGCGTTTTGTCGTTCGCGGGCATTCTGGTCCAGAAAGAGTTTGGAGCGCTTGGGTAAGGGCAATGGTTTGTTCGGCGTCAATTCTGATTGATGGTCGGGTTTCGGAAGATGGAAATCTGCAGTGCGCTTCAAGATTTTCAATTCCAGTATCCCACTCATTGTTATAATCACGAGGACATGCTCCTCTTGACCCATTCTACCGAAAATAATGGTAGAAGGCGCATCGGGTACCGAGAGGTGGTCGACGACGTGACGACCTTTGAACAACTGAATTGGGCCGTCGCGTAAACCAACAGCCAACAAAGATGCGCTCAAATGTTTCAGAGGAATGATGCACATGCAAGTGATGGCACTTTTGGTATCCACCCACCAGAGCTTGCTTCCCTGCCAATTGGATCATTTAATTATATAAGCGGGATTGAGGGGCATTGCTGAACCTTCTTCGAATAACACGTCAACTTCTTGTCAGCCGTCGCCATCGCAATGAAACTGTCCCCTGGAATAATTTGAATGTCGACAATTGCTTCGATCGTGCGAAGGATAATAGATCCTTCTAGCCAGCCCCTTCTCAGAAGGCAGACTTGCCCCTCCCTGGTGGCGACAAGGACGCGGAACTCCACCTCAAACACGCCTTCGGAGCGCAGGATGCAAGGAGATGCCCTCGAACTACAAGCACTTGCCTAGGAAGCAGATTAAACTATATTAAACTGCGAGAGACCTGCAGCAGAAGTTGCTGAAACTACCTGATGGAGGATACTAAAGTTCTGCGGATCCAAGTAATATACCTGACCAGCTTCTGTGGCAATCACAGGACATGCTGCTGAGCTAACACTAGACTTTTGCAGAATGCAAACACACGTGATCTGGGTTCGTCTTTCTCGATTCTCATTGAAGGAGTCTGGAAGCAGGGGAGCGGCCACTTCAGGTGCTCTAACAGGTAGGTTCGGTACAGTAAACTTGAAGAATGGTTTGTTGTTCTTGTAGATTAACAAATCCGCTCCACAAGCTATTGCAACAGCTATAAGTTCAAACTATTTTCAAACTATTTCAAAAGTTGGCAATTTCGGAAAAAACTCAAACAAATATTGCATCAATTAATTAAATGAACTTAATTGACAAGCATATTGTAGAAATTCATTGAAAAGACAGGTTTTTCGAAGAATTTTAATTCAAAAAGAGTGCTTGAAAAGTTGCCTACATGTGAAGACTTAACCTAAAAATACGTTTTGTCGACGTTTGTTTCTAAGTGCTTTTATGTCGTTAAAGATTGCAATTAAAAGAAATTAACAGATTTACGATGATTAATAACGTACATGGAACTTTAGAGTCAATCAAACCAGCGTAAAACGCAATGATTCCGCTTGGAATCTCCTCCAAAGCCTGGTCAGAACTCATCAGTGTGCCCTTGTATACCTTTAGTCTTGACCTCGTGTTTGGTTCTAGCTTAAGATCGCAAATCAGGAGCCTGTATTCACCATCGCCAGAGATGTCAGCTAGGGTTGCACCCTGCGGCAGAGTCTTCAGGCCTGCACCTCGATCCGAATGTGCATCCAACCATCGTGGTGCTCCCAATTCGCTGCAAGATTAGCAGGTTGGTTTACCTACGTTTTCATCAACAAATCGCGTTTATTTACTTGCGACTCATTCTTTGTCGTTGTATACGCCGTTTGGAGACACTCTGACTCAAACTTTCCGCTGCCAAGTCATTTTCATCGCTAAGGATTTTGTTTGTATTGTAATGTCTCCCTTCGAACTTGGTTACCATTCACACTTCTCATTCTTCAAGTAATTGGATGTAAATATATAGAGCAAGCAAGAAAATTATAGGGAAATCGCTCAATGAGGCAGTTGCAAGGTTTCGCGTGCTCCTGTTACAAATTTCTTCAAAATAGCTTGATTCTCAAGCTTATTTACCAACATATTCTCAAAGCTTCATTGATTTAAGAAACTGTCTTCATCCGAATCTCAATAATTCATTAGAAACTGATTCAACATGAAGAAGAAGAGGGAAAGTTATGGTTGTATTTGAAATGAAAAGCTGAATTAGAAATTAGTGAATTGTATATTATTCCAAGTTAAATCATCATTAGCTTAATTAGCTGAATACAATACTTTGAATTTTAATTTCATGATAGTACAGTTTCCTGTACTTTGTGCTACAACTTTATAGATTTATCAACAAATATCTATAAAATTTTCACCTTTGCAGCGTACATTCGGTAATATTATTTACATCTACATGTATCATATATTTTATAGTAATTTCAAGAGTTACAAATTAGTTAAGTCGAGTTTTAAATCAAACGATTTTCAAAAGATGGCGCTTAGATTGAATGTTTATTTACAAATCAAAACGTTACTTTTAAGGTTAGCTTGGTTTGTGTTATACATTTGGAAATTTTCATTTAAGTAGTAATTACTTCGCTAAATATTGTGTCTAGAACAATGTGCAACAATTATTTAAGGTAGAATACCGGGTAATTACAAAT
>JAOEHK010001755.1:0-37603 GCA_025447835.1 Labidoglobus nevermanni
TTATACAGATCTAACGGTTTCATTTATGAAGGGTAGAGTGTGTGTGTTTATTTACAAATAAGTTTAAGAGTGGCGATATTTCAAGGCCCATTGCCTCGTCTCGTAGCGCTGCTGGGATGCGTCTGAAGGGCGTCGGCAGAAGTAAACCGGGTATAGGTTCAGTCTGCACCCCAGTGCTGATCAGCACCACGAGGCGGGTCGCACTCGTCGGCTGACCCACTGTTGCGGCCGCAACTTAGTTTTAATTGCCTTTTTGTATTCTCTATTTGCGCCGCTTCATCGGCATCTTGTTGTGTGCGTGCGGCGACGTTGCAGCCCAAGAGTTGCATTGCCCGCAGCTTCTCAGAAGCAATTGGGCAGCGCGTTGTGAGCACGCCGAACTTTAGCTGTCGCCAGCCGACACTGGCCAGTCGCAATTACGCACTCACTGGTCTAACTTTGCTCTGCGCTCACTCAGTCACTCAGTCAACGGTTCTTATATGTTACTTCTAACTTTGTTTGTTATATTGATTCCGGTTTATGTAAACTTCTTAATAAACCAACCAAAGTGTATATCAACCAGCAACATCGTCATCGTCGCATTAACACCCACGTCAGAATTGAACGGCTGTGGCTCTGGCTGGGTGCTCCTCGATTCGACTTCGTTCCCAAAGGCAGTCCATTGGACGACTGGCGCATTTTCATCCGCCACGTCCTCGCACGGATTATCGGCCCCGTCAAATTGCGAGAATGCATTGCAAACTAAGTCTGAGGTGAGCGGTTGGTAACTCATTGAATTAAGTCTAGTGGATGGTCGCACTACAAAACGGTACGTTGGGGGCGGGAAAGCGAGCCCTGTTGGGCGCTCGGACCGATTGGAATATCGGGCGTACATTCTGTTTCTGTACGATATTTGCCACTGTCTGCCAATATACACCGGTTTGTTACAATGCTAGCCGCCGTGGATTTTTTAAAACAATACTTTATTATTATTAATATTTATCACATACGTACGTGAATTACATAGGAATGGTATATACAGTAAAGAGACGAGAAATGCAATGGCAACATTTCTCCCCATTATCAACGTGTCGCAACTTCAACATGGTTGGACGATAAATTGCGAACGCAATTAATGCTTCATTGCGTCTCGTTACAACTTCTTATCGTTTCGAATGACTTCCAAATGCAAATAATTGTCCTGCAATTCAATGCCAGCGATCAAATTCGATCGCTACGGGCAACTGAAGTTGCTAGTGAAAGATGAACAAATGCGGGCTTCTTGGAAGGGCTGCTGGTAGACTAGTTATTATTTGTTAGTGTTTACTTCATTTAGGTTCCGATCTCTCCGCGTCAACAGTAAAAAGGATAATTTGCACTTGCACTCTTACTAGTATTATACATTTTCTGCTCTACGTGAAAGTTCCTCGCCTCCCTGCTCGCACAGCAGTTCGTTTAAGTGTTCTCCCTGCGCATCGTCATCACTACTTATCGGCTATCGGTATTAGCAATGAATTGTTTAACTTCAGAATCTCGGCGAAGCGCTTCTGCGCCTTTAATCGTCCGCACAACAGTATTTACAGCAGCTCCGGCAGATGCAGAAGCAGATGCAGCACAGCATAAGGAGCGCGGCGAGCACGCCGACGGCAACGTACACCAGGTTGAGGTCGGGCATCGCGTCCGCCTTGCAGATCATCTCCGACTCGTCGCTGACGACGGCGCCTACGAAATGGGAAGCGAACGATTACTTAGGGCAGCGAAAGCGTGCAGCGCACTCACCGGTGATCGTTGTCACATTGGGACAATTGAGGACGCCGTTGCAGACGAGGCGCGCCGGTATGCAGAGGCCCGCCTCGCCGGGACACTGGAACTCGCAGCCGCCGCCGTCCACGCTGCCGCCCTCCGTCAGCCGGCTGCTCATCAGGCTGCCGTCGGTGTTTCGGGGCAGGTGGAACAGCTCCGTCCAGGAGATCTTGAAGGCGGCGCGCGTCGGCGACGTCCTGCCCACGAACTGTATCGTCACGCTCGGCTCGTGGGCGTCTGGACTGAGCTCGGCCGCCGACAGGATGGGCAGCTCCTTGGTCATGGACACGTTCTCGCCGCAGACGCTGAGGTACGGCTCGGCGCGCCCCTTGAGGAAGATGTCGACGATGCCGTCGTCGCAGTGCTTGGACGCGAACTTGATGCGGTCGAAGTGCAGGTAGAGGTCGCGCTCGCGATTCACGCGAATCTCCCATATGCAGCGGATGCTCTTCGGCGGCTCCACGTAGCCGATCGCCTCGTAGTAAGGGTAGTGGATTTCGCCGTCGGTGGCCGCCTGCATGATCGGCGGCCCGCAGAGCGGGCCATGCACGAACTCGTAGCTCGCCTCAAACAGGGGCGACGCGTGCTTGAAGTAGCTGAGCGCCGCGTGCGCGCCGTCGACGATGAGCTGCAGGTTCAGCTGCTCGCCGCGCGACACGATAGTGGTGGAGCCGATGTGCCGATTGCACAAGCACGTCACGTCGCCGTTGTGCACCGCCTTCGACAGCGGCGTCATCGGGTGCGACGCGTTCACGCCGGGCGGCAGCGGCTCCCACACGACGAGCTTGTCCACGCGGTCCTCCAGACAGTTGCTGCACAGACCTGGATTGTAGGGATGCTCCTAGGAAACAGCACAGAGTTCACATACTGGATTTGTTGTTTTGTTGGAGGGCGTGTGCAGACACTGCAACCACACCTGCCGTTTTAGATATCGGACTGTCCTCTCTCTACTGGCCGCTCGATAGTCAACGGTAATGCTGCGCCAGAGATTGAATCCAAGTCACTAGGGTCGGCTACCGAACCTCCTAGTTTGGAAGAGAAGTTAGGATTGTGTCTTGGGATGAGATGGGGGATCGTAGAGGAGAGTACAGCAACCACATCTGCCATTTCAGACGACGTACTGTCCTCTCTCTACTAACCGCTCTTAGGGGGACTTTCGCCCCAAGTACCATGACCTAAAAGGCCCATTGTAGTCTGACCCTCTAATTTAAAGTATGCGCTACCGGATGTGACAAGGCGCTTTACATAAGCTTAGGATATGGTAATCCGTCTTACTCTACTTAATGGACATTGTTAGAGCAATAATAACGAGTTCTTGCAGACAACCTGCGATCACTTACTTTGAAGTGAATGTTGAACACTGTGAGGCTGACGCGCGCAAAGAGGCGCTTGTCGGTGACGAATCGGTAGAGGCACTGGACATCTTCACCGGCTGGCGCCTGCTTGTAGACCAAGCTATTTAACGGCGAGCGCAGCCATCCCTTGGTGGTGCGCCAGGAGGCGAACACCTCGTCGCACGCCTTGCCCTGCACACCTTCGCCCAGCTTGGTGTTGTTGAAGAAATCGTAGTGCGCCCAGTAGTACAGCGACGACCTGGAAGACAGCGAAGGCCTGGATTGCGCGCTCAATGCTCATTTGGGGCAGCTCCTACCCGCTGTAGCTGCCCGTCTTGCTCTCGAAGCGCACGAAGAGCGCATTGCCCGTCGACACGAAGTCGTGCTTCTCCATCGCCTTCGAGAACGTGTCGCAGAACGTCTTGATGATCTTCGAGTCGTCCGGCCACGCGGCGTCGTACAAGGTCAGCGATTCGCCGCAGTCGCCGTCGATGGGCTGGATGGGCGATTCGATCCTATTGATGCGGAAACTGCGGAACAAATGGCGCGCCGATGCTCGTGTTATTGCGCCGCAATAAGAGCTGCAAGACGTATCGTGGCGGAAATATTTGAAAAGTTTGCGTGGAATGCGCAGCGGTCTTTCGACACAAACAACTTTCGCCGACTTTTCAATAAACGATGGCGAGGAGGAAGGCGACAAGTACGGCCGCGCTCCGAATGCCAATTAGAGGGTGCTGTCGGAGCGCGGCGGCTCGCGGATATCAATGGCCCGAGGGCGAGGGTGAGTAATTGCAAATGGCGCGATATGAAAACGAGGCAGCCGGCGGGGCACAGGCAAATGCCGCAGAAGCGTACCTGGGGAAATACAGGCGAACGATCTCGCCTTCCTCGCCCTGCATCAGGTACGTGCAGCTCGTGTGCGGCGGATACCAATGCGCCACGGACAAAAAGATGCCCTCCGAGTCGCCGGACGCGCGCAAGCTCTCGGAGGAGAGCAGCCAGTCGCACGTCCCGTTCCGACTTCCCGCCGTGTCCACATGTCCGGGCCAATTGCCAACGTTGAAATGAAATCCTGTGTTGAGCAATGGTCCTGCGAACAGAGCGCAAATGGTTGCACGTGCACGGGCTCGAAACGCGACGGTTCACGATGCGTCAAGCACGCGCGCCGTCAACCTTCACGTGCCCATTAATGTTGGCCCATTCGAATGACGGCCGAGATGACCGGAGGCGACGCTTAATTTCGACTTAATTATTCATCCGCGGCGTGCGCCTACCTGCTGGCGACGACACGAACTCGACGAAGAGGTCCTGCGAGGTGCCGATGATCGAGTACGGAAACTTGCCCATGCCGCAGAAAGTGCCGATAACGGGCGCGAACTCGTTCTTCCCATCGTAGATCTTGATGTAGTCGTACGGGCAGTTCTCCTGGCCTAGAACATCGTGCACGTCAGTGACGTTCGCGCGCATAATAAATATAAATCAAGCGTTTATGTAACGACAGCCATTCGCAGGCACCCTTATCGCCCCGAGGTGCGCGCTTAACGCGCGGATAACGGCCGGCCAGATAACGAGGGGCGCTCCAACCAAGTGCCGGCGTCCTCTCCAAGAGTGCTCCTCGAATGCCTGTCCAATGATGGCGCACGCAACTTGAGCGAGCCAGCGTGTTCATCGTGGCCTTTTCTTGTTCGCCGCTCCACAAATGACGAGCAATTGCCGGCCTACGAGAATTGGGCCGAAATTTCCCTCATTTGCGGTGTGTGAAACATTGGAAATTAACTGCAGAGCCTTGTGATCCGGATGCCTGCCATTGTGCAAGTTCTCCGTGCACGTCAAACTTTTACAAATTAATTAACTCGATTGCGTTTGCCCGTTTTCCGCTTGTTGTTCTAGCTGCTGCTGCTAGTGACTTTATGCCTGAGATGATACCGGACAATTCAATTGAGACCGCCGGCAACTAAAGGAAAAACACGTTCAATATTGGAACAAGCTTTGTTTGGCCATTGAGCGCGCACGCTGATGATATGAAAATTAATTAAAGTTTTCATGCGTCGCATGCGAGTGCACTCGCCTTCGAGAACGCAATTAGTTCGCTTCCGGAATCGATCGCTCGATCAATCAATGGCGAGCGCCTGCGTGCCATGTTTTGCCGCACTGGTTATTAATGAATATACTTTGTTGCGTAAGTGCGACGTCTCTTTGCGCCCTCGACGAGTTGCGAGAAATGAAGTTTGGCTTCGGCGCAAAACGGGAAAATGAGAAAACTTCCTGATTGTGTTTCGGCTGGCTGCGCTGCACGTTCTTGCACAAGATGTGCAAGAACTAAGCTGTCGCAAAATAATACGCCGCTGACACATAAAACTAAATGTGCTTATTGTTTTTTACGAGGCAGCCTAATGCGCACAGATGACGCCCGCTATGCGATTACGGAAAGTCGGAGATGCAAGTAAGAAAGTAGCTCCAAGCATCTATAAATCCAAAAGAGGAACTACCGCCATTCATCGACGCGATGGCATATGAACCTTCTATGTACCTTTAAATACGATTTGTAATCGTTAACATTTGGACATCATCATCATTCGGACATCTTAGAATTAAGGGATGTGGACCGACAGCATGCATTGCAGATGCATTCTAAGTCATCAACACTTAACGCGCGAGGGGATCACTAGTTTCGCGACAGGAAGGTCGGATGTCGGAGTGGAAATAATGCAATCTATCATTTCAGAAATGCAGCTGCAAGTGCTCACTGAGAAGTACTGTCGCCTGCTCTCTTATCAGGCAAGCGCAAGGACGTAATCACACGGTGATCTGATGGAGGAAGTTTTCGCGTATAAATCCGACACGTTTTCAACATGAAACATTCACGATTGCTCAACGTCGCACGCTGCGAGTCGAGGCGAGCGTTTTAAAAGCATTTTGCGAAATGAAATTTGAATAAAAGATTCGCAGACGTTCGCTAGCGTTTCAGCTCGCTGAAGCGACTCCTTGACTCCAGCTCACGCTGCGCTCCTCTTGATTATCTTACACGGCTATAAGACGCCTTTTGGCGAGGGTAAGCCTGGCGCGTCTTTCGTCCGGGCGACGAGCTGCCGAAGGCCAGCGCGACGTCTTCATTGCGTCGACTGCTTACCGGATGAGATGGGTCGCATGGGACATGTCATAATGTTCTCGCAGCGTTGCCCGTCGATGTTGAACTCCTCGTTCTCGATGTACAGTTTGATGAAGGGCAGCCGAGTATTGAGATAGTAGCGGCAGTGAAGGTTGCGCGGGTAAACACCGGGGAAAGCTGGCGATTGCACGTAACACGTCTGCAGGCGGCAGTCGCGGAAGATGCGCTCACAGTAAGACCTGAAATCGCCATCGATTTCAATCGCATATCAGTTGCAGGACTTTGATTGCCTTACCCTTGGACAATCTCGCCGCGCCGATTCGGGTACAGCTCTGGATGCTGGCCGTAACGCAGGTAGACGACCAATTGTTGTTCGGCGCGTGTATCGAAACTGAAGTAGGTCTGATCGGTGAAATTGTCCGTGTGGAAAACCACCTTCACGAACGACGTCTCAGACATGAACGTCTGTGGCTGTTCGCTCTCGCCGCAGAAGATGCCGGGATCCTTCCGGTTGGACACGTCCGTTTTCGTGTTTCCGTCTACGATCTGCAAACGAAATAGAACATTTCGTTATACGGGCTACATGTGCCTTGCTCGAATCAGACGACCCTTGGTGACGAGACACACGAAGACTAATGGTTTCAGTATATCTTCGTTGATTGATTTATCACGTCTTGTTGTTCCGCGATGCGCTAGTTGCGTTTTATTGCATACTTTCAGGATATGTGGAAAGCGAGGCATTTGTATGGCTACCGTTGTTCCGAACGTTATCAATGACGATTTTCAGACGTCCCCAATATTTGGCATTACGGTGAAGCAAACAAACAACTTAATCTGTCTTTCACTTCAATATAATCTTCGTCAGAACTGTCCAACGAAAGTGCGCAACTAGACAAGTGACTGGGAATCTGGTCTGTGGCCTGATGATGGGTACCACCGTTGGATACTCTTGAATCTGATATCAAAACCGCCAACAAAGGGTGCGGCAAGGGATGGCATAAATTCGCGGAAAAAGTCCACGTCGGGTGGAGGCAAATCTTGAGTTATTAGAGTTTTAATAATTTCGGTTAATGCATCGCCCGCCTTTTATTCCTTGCAATTAATCGGCATGCACTCTCAGCGACTTCGCTCGAAATCAACGCATTAATCTGACCAAAGAGGATCATTGGGTTTGTACAGAATGGTGGCTTTCAAAAATCCTTTAATCCGCCAACTTTGCCCTCTGCACCGTCACGTCGAGCTGAGCGGTGTGTTTATTCTGTTTTCAGAGTTTTTGCATTTGTTTGCACACCTTTGTTTAACAACATGCTTCCGTTTGTGATCGTGATCGCTCATTTCGTTTTTCGGATGCGGGATGGTCTACGTCGGCAAATTTGCGTTACTTATGCGCATTGCAGCTTGTAATAAGATTTTGCACTGCAAATCTCTTTTACGACATATTTTTCAATAAGCGAGCGTTTCTATCAATGTTTAGCGTTTCGCGAAAGAGTGGAATTGGGTTACGTGATTGAATTGCCAAATGCGGTCCATCGATCGCATCGATACGGATCATCGCAGGAGCACGAGAATGTTTCGTCTGAAATTAGGGAAATAACGTCGCTATAGAAATCCTCTTCGCAATCCTACTGCGGTAACGATATTCGCATTTATTTTTGTGTGCAATTCTTCTTCCTTTTACACTCTCGTCACGTTTCGTTTATCACTTAGTATTCTGCATAGCATTGGTCTTGATTATAATACGTAATATCATCTTCAGCTCAAATCTTATATGGAGGGTGTCTGGCGTAGCTGCGGAAAGACACAAAATTCTAGAGGCGAAGAGTGCAGAATCAAAATGGGAAAAGAAGTAAGTGCGATTCCAAATGTGAAGACACTGGGTATGGGGGATAAGATATCCATTGTGCAACATTGTTGTCAAGCCTCCGATATTATTCCACAGGCCCTTTTACTCATCAGCATGCTTCCTTTCTCAAATTTGATTGATCCATATTGAAAAAGTTTGATTGGTTAAAATCCTCAATCCTCAACAAACGATTTTGACGTGGATGGATTAAGCGCATCTCTACAGAAAAGTTTACCGCGAATGCGGCTTCTCCAGCCAAACCACGCGCCACCGCGGTTCTTCGCTGATTTTCAAAGCTTATTGCTTCCTTATTTTATTATGGCATTCACCCGATAAAGGATGAGTGGTGTGCTGAAAGATAAAACGCATAAAATATCGGCAACTTGCCGATCGAAGTGAAATCAATTGGGGCTGTCGAAAGAAACCCGCAAAAGCACCGTCATTTGGATTAATTGAAAAATTCATGCGTTATCCAATTGTAATTTCAGTGGCTCTCGTACAGGCAAGCAGGGTTTGACGATATTAGGCTAGAATACAGTCTTCATTATCCTATAGGGTGCACACAATTGTGCTAATTGGAAAAAAGGTGATGACGCATCATTTCTTTTCCGCATTTCGTCCTCAACATGCCTGCACTTTTCAGTATTTGTATCGCTCAGCAATTTCAGGGTTCTATGATTCATCCTTCTCGCACGCAGCCAAATACCTTTCCTTTCCCAACAATCCTCCTCCTGCTTTCGTTGTAACGCAATTGTTGTGTACTCGTACAAGTCGTCCGAGCGCCTGCAGGATTCGGATATTTACGAGACATTTGAGTGGTAAATATTGCAACAAGCGTTTTTTACCGAATTGGGTCGACATACCCATTTCTCTCAATGTACTCGCTCACGTTCTGTTTGCCGTTCACAATAGCAGCTTCAGCGCGAAGAGGCTATCGGTGTGACTCTCCTGACGGGATGTAAACAGATGTGATCCTGGCAGTTAATGCAGTGCGCTTACTATCTTGGGCAGCTAGTCGAGGAGCCAATAAATATCCATATTTATCCATATTTATTATAATTCCAATAAATCAATAGTTTTGATCAATTAGGTCAAAGATGATACAATTTGGTGTATTTGGGTAAGGGAGCAACATGCTAAATGCTCGCAATGTCGCAATCAATTGATAGCGGATCAGTTCTGTTTTCTCCAAAACGCAAGATGCCAAACAAATTGCGTCTTTGACGTCCTTGTTCGATGGAAATTTGCATAAGGCTGTGAGGCAGACAAAAAGAGAAGGGCACTTCGAAATCGAATGGAAAATCAATCGGAATTAGATCAATATGTCAGGAATATTCAACAAACGCGTCGAGCGCCGTCTGCATCTTCGCGCCTCCTTCCTCCCTGGGTCCTGGTGGCACTGCATTAAGAGGAAAGTCTGTGCGACGAGATCCGAATCGACACATCCACTTTACATTGTGCTCATTTCTTCTCCCCATCGCTCGTCATTCGTTTGCCATTCAGTGTTGGAGTAGTGTGGCCATCTTCGTGTGATCCTGCTCGTCCTTTGGCAACCGTTTGTATGCAACGTGTTTTTGCACTCCACTTCATCTTGCTTCCCATCAGCATTTGCGTGCTTTACCACGTTTACATTCTGTTTGTCCTCAAGTCGCTCCATGCAAAGTTCCAGGACCAAGCGGTGGACTCATGTGGCATTTATTTCATACGGACTCGTCAAAGCAGCTGCACCTTCGTCGCCAATTGACGACCCCAATGTTTCTTTTTGGTCTGTTAATGCTATTATCGATTGGCATGCATAGGAGAAGGCAAATTATTAAATTTGGAAACAGTAGAAAATGTTGTGGAAGCATTTTGCGAGCTCCAGCGTGAGATCTCTGTTGAAGTTCGATTAAATTACGCCTGATTTGTTAATGCTGATCATTGCACGTTCATGCAGCTGACATCTTCAAGTGACTCCTGGCGAAAATCTAAACGATGGTGAAGTTAATGTAGCATTACCGCGTTCATCTCAGCGTTCTTCCTGAAGTGTCTGTGAAGGTAAAGAAGAACGTGTTGTCGTGACTACGTCACGTATTTCAATGAACCCAGTTATTCGAAAGCCAGGTTTCCATTTATTACAAACCGACGCAGAGTCGGAGTCTGGAGAGATGATAATCTATTGTTTTTTCGAGCTCTACATGAGAGTATTCGATAGAGGATGAAATTCGTATTTTAAAACTGCTTCAATTTCCAAGTGCATTTAGTACCCAAGAGAGATTTTAGAAAACTGTGCAAAGTTTAAAAGGCAATATCCCGGACACTAATCAAGTTCGGCAGGGAAATGTTGCAGCTTTCAGGAATCCTTATTAAATCCGGCACCGAGGCGAAAGCTGGCAACTGTGAAATCAAGTCGACAGTGAATGCTTGATTATTGTAAGCACAACGATTAACGAAAATGCAGAAAAGCGGTCGAACAGCGTGAAAAACTGTGCATCCGATCTAGAATCGTCGCAACGAAATAGCGCGCGGCAAGTATGATTACTCAAAGGGATGCGAGTCCGGAGGCAGCGCCATGTTCCGGAGATTCTGCATTGGGGTTGACTTCTGAGACGTCAGCGACGGACAGTTACAAATTAACAAACGCAACGAAATGTTTGTCTGCGGAAAAGTGGGCTTTTTCTCTTTGCCGCATCTCTGCGGCGGATTTTCGCAGCCTCGCCTGGAAGCAATGGTGTCCCACTGGTGTCTCAGATTTCCTACAATGGTAGTGTTTTAGCCGAGGAAAAAACGTTCATTTCCTACGATTCGTTCAGTTGTCATCGCTGCCGTCTTCGTGAGCCTTTCGTGTCAGCTTCTGCTGTCGCTTGGCAAGCGCATTTAATGATTTCGTCTAGGACGCAATTACCATTAATAACTTCTTCGCATTTTGGATTCCACGCGCAATTCGCTTCGGAATTGATAAGTGAGAGTGTGTGTGGGAGTGAGAAATCACGTACGCACTTATTTAAGCGAAGCACTTGCTCCTATCTCGGGCGACCGTCGAACATACATTATGCAAATTTGAAGCTGATCGTTTTCCAAATTTCTACTTTATGATCGCACCCGGCAAATGCAATTTCCATTGAGACGCAGCTATCTTTCATTTTTACACGCTACCAAATTGCGCTCAAATTCTTAGTGTGCACAGCGCTGGGCAATTGTAACTGCGAGCCGTACAGTTGGCGAGTACATTTCACTTCACTTCATATCCGTATGCATGGCTTTTGGGTCGAGAGCGAATAAAACTATGGGTCGCGCTGCGACTTCGGCGAATTTCAGCAAGATTTACGGTTGTCAGTGGTCAGTGCGCCGACCATAAAACAAATACAAACGCGCTCTCGCATGCCGACCGATCTCTTTCAGCATATTTGCTTCTTGCTTGTGCCAATGCACAATGCCAAGTGGCGTCAGGGGGGCACCCCCAATGTGCACTCGCATCCGGATGTTCATTTTGATTGCAGCCATTCTAGGCTCTCCACGTTTGTCCTACGCAATGTTTGCGTACGCTTGCAAATCCGTGAAATTTGCTAATTGCAATAAGTGCGCCTCAATCGCCCCGTTTGGGCGATGATAGGGCCGAAAGGGACTGTTTGTGGGATTGTCGCCTTCGCGTGTGCCAAGGCGTTTCGGCGACGGCGGTCTGGCTCGACTGTCAGTTGCAGGATTGCGTTAAAAGCACCCACATCCAGCATGTACCCAGTTTCAGTCCCCGGACGCCAGCGCCATTCGCGATGAAATATTCCCGTTCGGCCTGTTTGGAATCATCATTTTCCAACGATGCCTCTGGGGTAGTTCAGTGTCAGGGACCGCCGGCTTGCAGATCCCATTTCGTCGACAAGCGCCTTGAGGGCACGATTGAATCGATTGAGGTGCAACACTCTAATTTCATATGCACTTGGCTGGAGGATGGCAGTAAAAATGCGACTTGACTTATTCTTCTTCGATAAATCCAGTAATCCCCAAACCTCGACGGTGATAAAGACTTGTCATATTTTGGATCTGGTATCATTCTGCCGAAAGTGAAAGATTAAGCGTATTAGAAAAGAACCACTGGGTTGCCCTCTTCCTAAATCATTATATTGAACGGAAGAGAATATATGTCCCTGGCACGGAAAACAATAATAAACGGCCATGTGATTTGTTGGTCTTGAAAAATGTATCTCTAGATTTCAAATGCGTGCCAACCAGCATTCAGAAAATAATGCTGAAGCGTTTCCATCCTTACGTTTGCCTCCATCTCCAGCTGCCATGTATCTGTAGTAACTTCACGTTTCAATCCCCCTTTTCCACCTTCTATTTGTAACACCATCGCTCCGAATCATATTTCCATTCGCAACAATTTCATTGTTTTTCGTTTCTCTTATTCCTTTCGTTTCGTGGCGTTTTTATTCATGCTTCGGCAGCGTGCCGTTGACTTTCGCCAGAGCCCTAGTCATTCTAATATTTACGCGACAAGACGATCTGGAACGGGCGCGAATTGAAAATTGAAATGTGCCACGCTGCGACGCATAAAGTCGGATAAAGAGGAAATTTATTGTGTGATGCCGGCCACGGTCGATGCACCCCCTTGCTCCGGCGAATTTGAAAACTTCACTCCCCGAGGTGCAACTGCGTCAAGTCTGTACGTCCCGGAATGCATAATCGCATGCACGTGTAAGATTTACTTAGATGCGCAAATCTGCGTCGAGATTCGCAGGATGCGGCGATTAAGAATGTAATTTTCCATTATTTGCCGATTACCGCGCTGTTGTGAAAATAAATTTGTGGCGCACGGCAAGTAGCATCTTCGCTTTTGTCTGCATTTGTTCCACGAAAACAAATCGACATTGTCTCATCTCTTGATCTTCACAGCCTCCGAATACAATCGAACGATTCGTGCTGAAGCAGATAGCAACGCTCCTATGCGGTCGTCCACCCTTACCGAATGCAAGATAACAAAAACGACTCTTTCCCCTAACTTACTCACAAGATTCGTCCTTTCGGGCGCACGAAGCCGCCAGGTTAAATGTCAAATAAAGTCATCAAAGTTGAAAAATTTATCGGCCCTCGAGGAGGAAGCGAAGTTCAGATACAACTACAAGTATCACAAGCGATTCTCAGAAACATATTTCAGATGGGGGTCGAAGATACTAGCGTGACTAGAGGGCAACGTCAATGAGGCCGGACTGGAATCAAATTCTGTTATTAAGAAGAATTTTTAAATAAATTATCATTTAATGAAGTATTACAGTAAATTAAGCAATGGAACAGAAAGAACATATTTGCCCCAAATTAATCGGAAGGAAACAAGTATTTCCGAGTAGGCCACCAATTCTACTTCTACTGACCAAATTAAACAGAATTACATAAAAATAGTTATGACAGAAGCTAAGAAAGAATGGATGGAAATGATTGGAAAAGGGCGAAGGTAGACCAAACTTTGTACTATCAATGAATAAGCATGTGTTAACAGGGTCGGTTATTTATTGGAGAATAACTGAAGTACAACTTGAGCAACTTTCCTTTGCATTTTTTAAATAATTACTAGTTGACAACTTTTCGACTGCATCACTCCTCAAATCGATGCAAAATCGAAGCGATCGGACCATGTCGGATCGGAAGAACAAAAACAGTAGGCGGCCAACCACGTAGACAGAGAGATAAATTTAGTTCGAAAAGTTGCGAAGTTGGCGAGGATCGCTTGCTCATCTGGCAGTATCCAACTTTTTCCTTGACACGTGCAATATTTAAATGGGAATTGATAAAAAGACGAGTCTTCCATTGGGAGGTACAGCTCTGAGCCGATCTTGCTTGCCGACCAACGACCAGCTCTTTCTTACACTTGTGTTCCCTACTCCCCTGCTGTCCCATATATTCTCTCAATACTACAGGATATTCACAGTTGAACACGAAGCAGAAATCACATACGGAAGTTTGTTGGGCAAATGCATTCGACTAGAGCGGACGTTGAACGGGGAGCGAACGTGCTCATGTGTAACATCTCGGCCAGATGAGCAGTGCGCATTGTTTATACGCAACTCGTCCTGAATATGTCGCACATTGGATCACACCCAGCTGAGGAGGTTGCGATTGCATAAACTTTGCAAAGGCTCTGGCTGCTATTCTGGTCGCATAGATGGTTGGTTGGACTCTGAGACTGGCAGGACGCCAAATGCAGAGGTTTATTGGCCTGTATGTAATTGATTGGCACTGAATGTGGATGTGTACTTCAGGGCTGCAATTTTTGCCATCAACATACCACAGCAAATCCCCCGAAATGTGGTGAAACGAACATAGATGCCAGAAAAAATATTGCTACGGCATTCGCCAATTGCTTCCATGCTTTGTTAGCAATTATAAGCAAACGCAAATCATACGTTTACTTCATTCCGGAATCGATGTCGACATTTGAGTCACATCAATTAGCACAGCAATGCTCAATGTAGCGTAATAATGCAGAGAACACATGGACCACATCGCATTATTCATGGAAAACCAATAACTCTGTAGCAGTAGCCTCTGACCTATATTCTAGATTCCGAATCTAACCGAAATGAACCAAACAGAAACGGAGTCGAATTCAGTCATGTAATAATACGAATTGACACCAGGGACAGGAAATATGGGTTTCATGAACTCGGTCACATAGGCCAGTTCGAGAGAACCTCATCTGGGCCTGTACGCAAACAATTGATGATGTGGGCCTGCTGGAGAAAGCTAGTTATGATCTAGCGAGATTTTATACCAAACACTACGTAAGCAAATATTTATTCATTGTGATATGAAGGACCTTTCACCCCACGTGCCAAGTCTAGGAGACGCTCGGGTAAACGATGACGAAACAATCGCCAAGTAACTTGTATGGTTTCCACTGAATGTGCTCGCATTTGTGCGGTCTTGCAGTTCCTTAGATTTGAGAGGGTTGAATTACGACGAGTTCAACGCATCCTTCTTATGTATCTAATAAAACGAGATTGATCCTTCTCAGCAGCGAAACATTGCGATTAGATTTTCACTCGGCTTTATACGATTCAATCATGCTAATCCCTTCTTACTTTGTCTGTGGGTTGATTTAATTGTCTCAATTTGTAATAACTTTTCCCATTCCGAACTGAGCGGATCTTATTTGTCACATCTCACATTTTCGCTGGTCTAATAATCTTCCATAGTGTTTTTCAGTAAAACTGAAAAATAAAGCATCTCCCCCCGGTTTTAGCGACGATTGGCGGAAATGACGGTGTTATTAATTAAAATTGTAATTAATTATTGGAGGCTCCATATTCATTCATAACCGAGGTGCTCACATCACCACCGAACAGAACTGCATTAAGGACTCAACGAAATGCGATTCAAACTGAAAATCAAATAGGGCTACTGCATTAGCTGGTAGGGCGGCAAGCGCGATTTTCACCGCCAAACGTGAAACTAATTGGAATTACAATCAACTATCATAATTCGATTCCGTTGATTGTGCATTTGCATGGTAAATATACGTGACCCAGAAGTTCAACCGTTTATTTCAAATCCATGTGTGGTTACATTCAGTGATATCCTATTTTAATAATAATAATTTTAATTTTTCTTCAATACCATGTTTAGATGCCCCTTGGCAAGGATCTGGAAGGTGCAAGACGTATCCGCCGATTGCACAATACTTTGCTATATTCAGCGTCGATGTGCTTTCGTTAACATAAAGGTCCACTATGGCATTATTGCCGTCACACTTGTGCTCACAGCAATGTTGTATGCTATTAATTTCGAAAGTTTAATTTCGCATCTATTTCATCTAGTTATTTGGATATGCTAGAGACATAAATCGCTATAATTGCAAGAACAGCTTTCCTCTCCTTGGCTGCACCATCCCTGGGTGCGATATGAGCTACAACCCCCTTGGTAGATGTCACCAGCAAGTAGTCAGTTGAAACTACATACTCGAAAAATGGGTGCTGCGAAGGTGTTAAGTTCAGTAGGAAAGTTTCCAGCCATACCACGCCGCTCTGCAGTGGTGACGGGGTTGAGAGGCACTGTTTCCCTTAGTAGTTTCCCCAGAGCGTCCGATTCATTACATGCTTTCGAAACTTGCTCGTTTGCAATGGCCGCCCTCCTTGGCAGCTTGTCTCGCTTGTCTATCCATCTTGCAGACAGTCAGTTTCAGAGAGTTGCTGCCTAGGCGCTTGGCGCCAATCTAATGCAAAGTGCGCCCCTTACGCCTAGACGCCAACATGGCTGCTCCGCGTAAACATACCATCCAATGCATATATAATTAAATACGTACTTAGTTACGGTAATTAATGAAATTTCGTGTTTGTTGGAGCACGACTTTTGCCTCATTTTGCGCTCACGAATCAAAAGCGCTTCCCATTATGTTTATTATGACATTTTTGCTCGAATCACTCGACGCAGTGGTTCCGTATCAAATGCCTGCTCTTGCTCGTTAATTATTTCGCTGACTGACGAAATACGAGAGAGTGCCACTTGGGCTTCCTGTCGCCACGTAATGTGATAAAATTGGGAGAGGTGAATTAAAAAAATGGTAACAACTCCAATCTACCACGCAATCTTCCGCAATTAATGTCAAGTGTTTACAGGATCTCGATACTCACTAGCAAAACAAGACCTAAGTCTGCCACTAGAGTTAGTAGTAGTTAGAGGTAGTAGGATTTGTTTCTAGTATGTTATTTTTATCTACAAAACCTTTTGTATCTATCATCTAGAATCATGTTCATTTCTCAGCCTTGTCGTTTGGTATGGATGTCGAATTATCGATTGTCACTGTTGCTAACCACCCTTGGACTGTAGATTTTTGCGTTCAAAGTTTTAGTGAGCTACTTCCAGTGCAAATCGTTTCCAAATTCTGGTGTCATATTTTTTGTTTCCCATTTTCTGCCAGAATTTGTGTCTTTCGTGGGTATACTTAATTGCATTAGCAATTATTATTTTATTATTATTTTATTATTATTATTTTATTGCTTACTGTGGACATTAACAGCAATCTTTGCCTTTACAATGTTCACAAAATTCATAACACAGAAATGGGGAGAATAACAACAGAACCAGAGATAACAAAAAGTAAGAATCCTAAGAATTACCAATAAGAGAGCAACAAGAAAAAGAAAAAGCACCCTGCCTATTAGGTCAAGTGACCCAAGTGCTCCAACACAGTGGTAGCAACCTGATCAATTTCCTTGCTAATGCAGAAAATTCAAGCGTCGTTCCTGATTTCACGGGTACAGCAGGTACAGGATTGGTATCATGTAGATGCTTCTGGGCTTCCCGCTGTTAATTTGTCTAAAGTTCGGAGAATGTTGAAAATAAGTGAAATTTATGTCCCACGTTGCAACATAGGAGGCATAAATATTCCATATCATAATTTCAGAATTCCCAAATAGTCCGTAGGGCTTGTAATGAGGCGAAAGTCGTGCTCGTAAACAATAGTGATCAGAGTAGCAATGCACTTGCGGTCCACGTTCGCAGCTTCGTGGTGAAGCTTTTCTCGATTCTTGGCTATAGTCCGAGTCCCGGTCGGATGAACGCAGCATTGGAACTATTGCAGTGGTGCTCCCAGCAACAATGCGAACCTACGATTGTAAGCAAGAACTGCCTTGCTCTGGACCCCGGTGCTTGGGGAGCTTAAGCGACCTGTCCATACACGCTTTAAAGCTGTTTGCTGGTCATTGTTAGCTTGGTGGTAGCTGGCATGTACACTTCTGAGTTAACAGACTGCCTTTCCGCCTGAAATCGATCAAATCTGCATTTTTCGCCCAACAATTCCCATTGCAATGTTATGCAGGTGAACTTCCTACACTTCTGCAACTCTAGCATTGTCAGTTAATTAATAATCACAGTTATCGGGATGCGGCGCGCGTCTTTGTTGCCTCATCCTTGGTTCATCAAACTTCTTCTCAGGGGTGCTGTTCGTATGCTTGACATGTTTATTATGTGGTCTTCTTCATCAATGCCACTACAGCGCTTACTTTGCGTACGGCTACACGTCTCGACGAACAACTCCTACCACCATTGTGACTCCGTTCAACATGGGAACGAGTGGCTATAATTAATCGCAATTGTAATTAGCACTCGAGCGGTAACTTTCATCTCGTGTACGTGGAGCTCGTTGTATTAGTGGGAATCAATTCGGAGGGCAGACGGAAAGAGATGTGCCACAAAGGCATAGCTAACAAAGTACTGGACGAACAATGCGCTAGATGGAAATCTTCAATTAGCTACACGAAACAATAAAAGTTTGCACCGCAATGAGAGTGGTGACTGATGTATTATAGTTCACGTTGGCAAGTGGAGAAAGTGATCGATCTTCATTTGCCAAATTGATATCGACTGTTCAGTCAATTATTAATGGCATGATGGGCATCTTCGGCCGACTATTGCGGCCGACGACCACAATACTACAATATTGTTTGGGCGGCCTGTAAAGTCTTTCTGGCCTTTGAAACCTCGCATCGGAAAACTCAGCGCTATCGCCCCACCCGTTTTGAAGCGGTGACACGGGAAAGGGTGAGCGAAGAGAGAAAGGACGATGATGAAATCAAACAGAAAGCATTACAGCTCCATTCGAGTCGACATTGTGATATATCGGTATTATACAAGAACGCTAGCGAGCCGTATCTTGAGATCCTAGAACTAGTCTACAAACTAGTTCAGCTTTAATTATCGCTGATGAGGATGCAACGCCAAAAACATAAACGGCCCTTTGGTGAGCAAAAGAAACAAAGATTGTAAAGCTCCTAAGCAACTTTAATTAAGTTGGAAAAGAAAGGAAGTGTAACCTTCAATGTTTAGTTTGAGTAAAACATTGCACGTTATAGTTGGAATTTACTTCTAATGCGTCTGCTTGGAATCGCGCGTGGCGACATAAAAACCGCGAGCTTTCCCTCGATGGTTGGCAATAAAAAATGTAGGATTTGCACTCGCAACAGCAGCATCCAGAAGCTTATAATACGGCTTAGAAACGCGCCATTAAAATGAAATTATAAAACCGTAATTTTGGTTCACCCATCTAAATATTCGTACATGCAGGAATTTCATTGCGTCCTATTACGGTTTGTAGCAGTCCTTGCACCACCTCGCTCCGTTCCTCGTCCGCAAATGCATTTGTGCACATCGATCATTTATTTTTATCAACTCATAACTGCACGGGCTAAATCCACGCCGCGACGGGAACCCCTGCTGAATTCATTTACGTCCCGAAGTTCTAACTTGGAAACGTCGTAATGCTCCCAAATGCCATCGTCAAACGTCCTCGCATTGTGGATGTTTCTCATATTGTCGATGTGAGACGGCGAGTCTATTATGGTGAATAATGATGGAGAAAAGGAATTTTTCAAGTGGAGAACATTGTTACATGCAACTATCGAGAGCGTCTGTTGTTTTTGCCAACTGTGATATGATCTTCCGGTAGCACGGACAAGTGAAAAATTCGCCGTCATTAAATACACATATCGACGCATTAATCTTAGGTATTGATGTAATCGCACTAATGCACCTACTGGGAGTAGTATAATCAGTTACCTTCCTCCGTTTTGACAAATTGCACCCGTGAGAGGAGCACTACCTTTGCTCGGGTGGCAGCACACATATCAAAGATTTCGATTTTTCTTCTTACGCAACGCAAACACGCTTTGATATTCTCCGAGGTGACTACCCCGACTTCGGGCCACTATCAGAAGACATTCGCCATCAATTTTATCCACTACCGAAGATGTGCGTGCAGCAAATCGGTTCAGCCAGATGCCAGAGAGCACAATCTCATCAAATCCACGCTCTGATTCTTATTGCTTCCACCATATTTCTCGATGGAAAACGTCATCCATGGGAGTGCGACATCATTTCTGCCGTTAATGCATTCGTTGCGCTGCCAATAACTTATTAATTATTTAATGAATTACCCTCGCACGTTCTTGCTGGCATTGCCCCGTTTCTTAACATATCTGAGATTTCCCGACTCCCTGCAGCTCCTCATTCTCGTCGACGGCATTAATGCGACGAAGTCATTAGCTGAGTGTGTAGAAATGTTAATGGCTTCTTTCATTGGCCAGCGTTAAGCTTGCGGGATAAAGCGCGATTAAAAAGGACGCGGAGGAATGAAATTAGAGTGCGCACGGTGCACATAATTTTCGAAATAATTGCTATAGTGCGGTCTGTATTGTGAATGCAACGAGCGGGAACATTTGATCTGTTTGCCTTCTCGGCAATCACCTTCGGAGCTGCAATTCTAAGAAACGATAATAAAAATGCTGATAAGAAATACGTGCAAGCAGACAAATCGTTGCGAGTTTTATCAGAGTGCCTAGATTTTGGCGGGACAGTCCCGTTTTTTGGAGGTCTGTCCCGCTTTTTGAAAATGAAGTACTATCCCGCCAGGGCTGGCTCCAGGTGGAAGCAATCCATGTGTCGCATCGGGGTACCTCCAGGCGATCTTCTTATAATTCGTACCCCAATAAGTATAACATAGCGGCAAGTACGGGGAATACCCGTCATCGAGTAACGAGACTAACGGAATCCCACCTTGCCCTTGCTGTTTTATCTTCAATCATTTCAACAGAGATTTGTCATATATTCAGAATGCTACACAATTGAGCATTTGATGTTTCATTTTGAAGCAAGCCATCCCTTTCATATGAATATCCCGGGTTGCGTGTTCTCATGTGATGTTACATGTTATATTCAGTTGCATGTCCAAAGGCAATTCGTGTTACTTACTTGGAACCCAATCTTAGTGGGGTTGAAGACCAGTCGACGGTAGGTCTAGACTACCACTAGAATCTTAAGAAGAGGGAGAAGAATCCGAAAGGGAAGAACAGTAAATCGTTCGCAACTAGTTCGCAATCCTTGATACGACTATACGTTAATCGTAACTCAATTGCACTTTGACTCGGGTTGTCGATGGCGAGCAGCGGCTGTAGAATTTAGATGAAATGCAACTTGATTAATTTCGGGTTCGTGCGAAGCAATTCAATTACGCAAATAAACGAACACGTTGAAATAAACAAGTGTAGAACGAGTGGCAATCCCTGCTTGATGCCGGCGTCTTTGCGCAAGGAACCTGAGGATCGCTCTGCCTCAGTGCAGAGTGGTGCATTGGCAAGCTCGCATGCGATACGCAATCCGGCGATATGCCGAAAGTTTACTGGAATAGAGTGCCGAGTTTAGCACCATTTAGGTGCGTCGACTGCCCGCCCTGGGGTGAGTGCTCAGCCACGAGCAAGTTTGCCCAGTGCACCCATTCACTCTTCCCCGTCGTCTGCGTTTGATATGCAACTTAATAAAGTCGCACCTTGCGCGCGTCTTCAGCGCCCAGCTAGGGATGTCAGTATATGTCCCAGAGAGGAAATGAACTAAGTTGCGAAGCGTTGGGCAAAGATTCGTCGCGGATCAAGCGCTTCATTGCTTTTATCGCACCAGATTGCGAGAGGCGAAAAGTGAAAATTCGCTCAATGTGCTAATGCCGTTAGTGTCTGCCCATCCGAGTTGATTGATCGGATTTATTTCATTTGCTCGGCCAGACGTCGGCTGCCACGTACTTTCAAATCGAAAAACGTATTTTCCAACTGTTGATTTTGCGTCGTATCATGTGCCATATCACAGATGGGACCGAATGCCGCGGCACCCATGAACCAGAGGGATGCAGAATATGTACTTTTCCGCTTTGCCAGGTACATTTCACCAGCTACCCATATTCATTCGTTTCGTTTGCCGATGATTTCCTCGTTACTGGACCAGACGAAATGCAAGCGATTGCATTTGTTAGCAGCAATGATTCGTGGATATCGAATCAATATTTTGGGAAAGCATAGTTCTTAATAACTGTCATGGTACAATCACCCCCTAGGACCTAAACCCAAATCAACACGACTAAGTGACCACAGAAGCTTGAGATTCTGGATGTAGCTTGCTGAGCTGCTGATAGTCGTCCGTCCCACTGACGGCCTTTTTATAGCCACGAGTTGTCATGCACCGGCAGCTGTTGCACCTGCCAAAACTTTCATACGAGGCTATGAAACCCTGGCCGGCCCCGATGAAGCAAGCCGCCACAAATATCATGAAACATATCCACTTGACTACCTGGGTTTCGATATACTTTCGCATGGTGACCGGGTTCTATTGCTTTCTGCCGTAAACCCACCTTATAACTTGCCAGATGGGCATCGCATTTGACTACCCAGCGATTTTGTGCCACTTCGGGTGATTCGAGCACATACAAATTTGAATGCTGTAGATGCAGCTAGGTGGGCGTAAGTTATGCTCTGTGTGTTTAGCTCGATGTATCGCAATTTAGTCAGAACCTAAACTTCGATTTACATTAAAATTACAATCGCATACTGGAGCAGCTCGCCTGTAGCGAATTTGCGCGGCATCCCTAGCCGATATTATAGAAAACAGATGGATATTATTGGCATTAGCCATCGGCTGCTCGCACTTCCGAAAACTGCAACGCAAATATTTATTCGCCCTATGTGCATTCGATTTGTTTGCGAAATTATCTCCATACATCGACACGAATTGCTCTGGCTGTACATGTGCCGCCCTTAAAGTGAAATCGATAACCCACCACCGTTCATTTGGTACTCGCTGTTTGCTGAAAATTGAGTGCACTTCACGAAATTTCAATTTCCCTCCTCGCCGCACTATATATATAGAAATGTAGAAATGTATAGACGTTGCGCAACTTTGATCCAGAGTGCATTTGCCACAGTTGCCAGGTGCGACTATACTAATAAAATAATTTGTCAAAGTAACTCATCATTTTTCGGTTCAACATTGCAAAATTTCAGTAATATATCGGATAAATTACAATAAAAATGGCACAAACAACTGGGGACGAATCAAAAATCAAAATTACTGTTAAGACACAGGAACGCCACGAAGAATTTCTTATCAATGCATCACATACCATTGGGCTGCTGCGTCCACTGGTTGCAGCACGTTTCAGGTCAAGTATAAAGGACATCTGCCTCGTCTACGCCGGACGGCAATTGCAGGATACCGAAAAGCTTCTCGACGCGCTCATCGACAACGATTCGAAGATCATCGGCCCCATTCATCTAGTCATTCGCAAAAATGCAACGAAATCAAAGAGTACACCGAGTACTGCGCATTCTGAAAGCACTGAATCCACTACTCTGCAAACGCAATTGCTCAATACCATTGCCGACAGACTATTTACCCATCCGGAATACATTAGTTACCTTATCAACACGGAACCTCGCTTGCAAGCATACTTCCTGCAGAATTCTCGCATTGGTGCAGCCCTCAACAACTCCATCACGATGCAGCATGACCAACCCGTTCCAGCCCATTTCGCCATGAGCGGGCAGACGTCAGGTAACACGCGCTAGGGAAGTTTTCCCTGCTGGTCAGCGAACTAAGTCGCCAACTCTTGCAGAGAACCTCGAGAGAGATGTGCAGCCGACGCAGTCGACGAGTTGGCCATTCGATAGTGAGGAGATACCGGATATAAGTTCCTGGGAGCTGCATTCAACAATCATCTTTACTTTCGCTCCGCAAGAAGGAGTTAGCCCATTGTCCAACGAAGAAATCCGGCAGATAATAGACAATATTGACAATGATTCGACGTTTGTGGACTCCATTCTGCATGGTATGTCTAGCCTCCGCGAGCCAACTGTGCACAATAACTTGCAGTCACTTGCGGGAGGTGTGCTATGAGGTCTGCTGGGGTTGGGCCGTAATGATTGGATCTTTTATTTGCAAGCCTGGGAGACTAGTGACATGACCACGGCCAACCTCCCCACCGCAAACTCAGACGACGGTCCATGCTTCAATGCGCAAATGGAGGAATTGGTTGCATTGGGCTTCACTGACCTTGAGGCGAATCGGCAAGCTTTGCAGGCCGTTGCAGGCGACATAAACGCGGCAGTCGATCTTCTAAGGCAGCAGAAGGAATAATATATGGGAGTAAACTTAAATCTTACCATGGAATGATATGGTTTTGACAGTCTTGCCAACGAATGAAAATTATATATATGAATACATTTCAATCATAACGAAATTCTTCTGTGTTACCTCTAGTACCTTATCGTTTTGCCATCATATTTCGGGAACCCCCTTATGGTCGCGTTAAGTGTCATATATGCACTGGTGCCCAATAATGCCGATAAGAATGGCGGTAAACACGTTTCCGCGTTACCTCGAAGCATTTCATACGTCGTTCAATTCAACTTCCGGTTGGTTTACTTAGATCTATTTCACTCCAGGTTGCGGAATTGAATATGGAATTGCAATGCAATGTACGGACACGGATTGGAACGTATGCAAAGGCCGTTGTGACCAAAGACGTTTGCATTATAGTCGTAAAAAGATTCGATATCATGACTGCTTTGCTGGATCGCATTCAATGGGTTATCGCAGCTTCGCGCAAATCCGCATGAAGGCCCTTGCTTAGCCATGTAATTCCTTTGTTAATTATTTCACGAACACGCGCTAAAATTTACAATGAATTCGTAATGTTTCCAATTCGTATTTCAGTGATATCTTACTGGTACTGATAATTACCCACCAGAATACCCACAATTAACGAGTAGTGCGCTTACTCAAAATTATTGACAAAGCGCCACTTTATTGGTACGTGAACATCTATTGTGTCGTCTCAAGGTGGAAGAGGAAAATTACATGTCTGCTTTAGATTTTGCAGACAATGCCTGGAAAGTGGATTCAGCAAATTTCCAATGCGACATTAATTGCTTGTGTAATTAGTCGCACGTTAGCATATTGCTCTCCGAAGGATGAGCACAGGATCAAACGCTTTGCTTGCAATTTTGCACTGTATGCTTGCATTTCGGCGGCTCCTGCTTCGATCCGGCAAGTTGCTTACGACATGAGCAACAATAGCAAAGGAATGCGAAAAGTGCATCGAAATGGCTCGCAACTGTAGTGATTTATATCAATTTACTTCGTTAATTGAGAGTAATTGGAGATGGGAACCGCACCAAATGCTCGCAGTTTATTCGCACCATTTGCAATATCACTCAATGAATGCAACATGGGCGAGTCCTGCCGGAAGCGCGAAATTCCAAAGCAAATGCTCCCTCTGAGGAGTTTCGCCGTTTGAATGCGAATGCGTTGAGAGCGCCACCCAGCTAAGTGTTTTACTTGCTTTCAATGGAATCTTAGAGCTGACAGGGTGCTATCCTGGCAAGCACATTATCCTGCATGTGCACCTCGCACTAAACTGTGCGGAATACGAGCTGGCGGACAAACAAACGATGAAGAGAATAGCAGTGAACGATAATAAATGGGAACATGTGGAAACATTTATAGACTAACAATGGGCTAACTCATAGCCTACCAAGGAACTTTAGAATGGTCCATTTTTTACGCTTTGAATTTATTATGATTGCATCCTGTATACTCTTCGCCCACGCGCCGGCCAACGACATTGTTTATTCATATAATATGGGGCATCAAACTGATACTTGCAAATTTTAAATTTTAAAAGTATGAAGCACGGACGATTCCTTTTCCATCCGTGCCCTTTCACTGCTCCGTGTGCTCACCGCAGGATCGCACAACCAATGAATAATTCCGTTTCTATGCACATTCTACAATGCATAAATGTATTGGAAAATAGGTACATATATGTCTTCTGATAAACTAGAAGATGTCCGATCGTTTGCATAAATTTTAAATCAATTTCGCGTTGAAACAAGGAGAGCCAGACAAATCGTGGTAGCGACCTCTACTAGCTACACCACAGTTTCTCAAAGTGGGTGGCGGGGCACTCTGGGGTGCTGCGAGCATACCACAGGGGTGGCGAAGGGTGCCGCGATACTTTTCAATTGATTACACCTACCCACTGCGGTGCTAATTAAGGTGCCATATGAGGAGAACGCTTCAACAGCATTCGTCCTCAGGCACTCTGGATTGCTCTTTCAAGACTTGTGCACTTTGGTGCCTGGTCCACTTTCAGCGACTTTTTATCTAGGGAATGCGTCATATTACATGTTTCCACCCGATGCTTTATGGTAACTGAGTTGAAAGTCATCCTGTGGTACTGTGGCTCTATTTTGGTATTCCTAATTCAATTTTCCGTGACCCTACTAGACGCGGCTAGTCTGACCGTAGACGCATTCTGATTTACTGGCCTTTGTGCGCGAGAAGCCAAAAATAATGTTAAAAGATACAGCTGAGATTTAATTAAGACGACCTGCTGGCTTTGTGCATTCATCAGATTTAATAAACGCTGCATGGGACGCAAGCTGCGTGTACCAGAAAATCTCGGTAGGCACGCGATCTCCATGGGCGGCCTCATCAACTGCCGAAGAAGCGCGTTAGTTCTGTGTCTGCAATGGCAAACATAAGCGAGTCGTTCAGCTCAATTTTCGCATTCTTCGCAGCGTGTAATAATCGCCATCAAGCATCGTGCGGCAGTCTTATTACCTTTCATAACCGTAAAGGTGGACGCTCAGCCGTGATAACAGCGTGGTAGACGTTATCTTAGACACGGGATTATGAAAAATGCAATCATCTTTCGCGATGGCGTATTGCGCCAGGTGATGAAAAATACACATCAGGGTGGGCATTAAACGCGAGGATGTGGTGTGCTTGAAGATGACTAAACAATTAATTATTTCCATATATGGCAGCCGTATTATAAGTTGAAATTAGTTACGTGATGTTGCTGCGATTGCACCACGAGCATGGAGGCATAATGTGGAAAATTAGCACAAAGTAGACGCATGGTGTAGAGGTGCAGACAGTCCCTTCAGCAACATCGGATACAACTTTGCACGAGTTCAGAGCACACGCTTTCTATTTGTTTATTACGCAAATGCACATGGCGGGTGCGACGTGCAACAACTGTTGCTGATGTTCGCGCGACGCGTCTCTGCATTGGTAATCACGTCATTTGAATGCGTAGGGCTGATTGCTGACATTCTGCCCATGGGAAGTCTCCGCCCGCCCAACTCACCTGCATGTAGCCTCCCTCGCAGTAACTGGCGTTCAGCAGCGTGCCCACTTTGAACTTGTTAAACTTGATGCGCAGTATCCAATCCTTCGGCGTACCGCGAAATGAACGAAAGCGGTACGAGCATGTCATGGGCTTGCCAACGTTGTCGGAGGTGACTTCCGGACTCGACACGTCGTCATAGATGTCCACTGTTTTGTTGCAGTGGTCTTTCTTCGTGGCTTCGGCTGGAATAGAACATAAACAGGTTGAGGTAATGTTCAATGCAATGGCGGGCAGCATTCACCCTCTATGCCCTTCGTGGAGAATATGTTGCGCATGGTCGTGATGGGGTGATAACCCTTCAATTCCCAATGGGGCATTAATAAGGCATACACCGCTGAGTGTTAATTTATATGTAAGGCTCTCAATGCGTTTCTGCGTATGCGATGCTTGGTGTTGCAATCGTTTGCAATTTAGTACGATCGAATGCTTGCAAATCTAATTAGCTAACAAGTGAAACTAAATCCCTAGCGTGGTCACATCCAATGAAATTGTCACGAAAACTTCGTTGCTAGACATCCCCGATGAGTCCTTCCAAATGGAATCGCACTCCGGGCTTTTCCTGGAAACATTGCACATTGTTCACCCATGCACTCTGCCATCAGATATTAGAATTAGCAATATCAATATCTGTGAATGCATCCACGTACTTATTACTACCCCATACGTAATCGAAAACTTCTGTGGAAACTAATAAATAATAGTACGTGATTTTGTAGGGGAAATGAGAAAAATTACTACTAAATCGACACTGAAAGTAATTAGACTACAAATGAATTTACAATGAATTCTACTATATGCGCTAACGAAGGTCAGCATTATGTAAATCAGTTGTTTAAACAGTATCCCAGTAAATATTAGGTATTTTGTCCATAGATACACTCGTAATCCAAATTACACACGCAAAGAGGGAAAACATTTGCAGTTGTAGATATAATTTCACAGTTCACAACCCTCACATGTGGATGACCAACAACGAGGCTGCTCGGTTTTAATTTGTTTAACCGAATTCGTAATTGCAGACCTGCAATCACGACGCATTGCATTTAATTAATTCACTTCGCGATTTTTTTCCCAATAATTGCGGTCTCATCCAATTTACCAGCATGCTTTTCATTTGCTTCCATCCGGTCTTTGTTCGTTTTTGATTTGAATTTGTGCATTTGCCACGACACAACTTCGTTTCGGCAACAGTTCCCGTTCATTTCTCGTGCAGAATGGAATTGCGCGCAAGACTTCAAGAGAACGCGAGTTAATTTCCTTTTCGACTGTTTGTCGTAGATAATGCCAGAATGGAATTAATATGTGACGAAGAAGCTAGCGGAAATAATCAGTCTTTCGGGAGAGCGCACTGCAAGCTGGAATATTGGCAATTCGGATTAAATTTTGCACAGGAATGTTGGCGTATTTTCAGCGATAATTAACTCCGATTGTAGCCGACAAGCAGAAATGTTAGACTTGCAGTTACAGATGTAAAGCCGAATTGAATTCGAATTCCTACCATTGATTTTTATATGGTATATTCTCCACCATTGCAAATAAGTGATTAATGAATAATTATAAATTAATTATAAATATCAAAACTACCAAGAATTTGGAGATGAATTTTATAGGATCAAATGCGAAATTACAAGCCCCATTGGGTGCACTTTGAATCATCCAAATACAGCCAGTATTTCGTAAGAAAAACAGGAAAAACTGCGACACGTCATCGCAATTGCGATGACTACGTTGTCACACTAAGTAGTTGCTACACCTAGTAGTTCCTGAGAAAAGCTATAAATATTGCTCACAAATTTCGTTATTTTTTGCAGGAACTAACAGGAATTTCGAGTTGAATTGTAAATCGTAAAGCGTCCTTCAGAATGTTTTTCCAATCTGTTGATTTGCCACATCAACGAAATGTTCTCTACAATAAGTATTCAACAAATAACGATCCTTCGCTCCAAATTTAAGGTAGCAGTTTCGCTTCAGCAATATACTGTAAAAATGAATAGTATAGCAAAACTCTCAGGTTATTCGAAGGCCTTTTGTATTTTCCTACAAGCGCGTTGAGGCGGTGAGCAACTTCCATATTCTTCATTTCCCTTATTCGGTTGGCATCCTTGTATGTAGGAGTGCATCTGCTTCTATTTCAATTTCACATTGGAATGTTCCGCATTGGCATTGTTTCGCAGTTTGTGCTGTGTGTTAATGCAACAATGTCAACACGTCAACTCATTCGTACATTGAGGAATGTTAGTGATTCAGATTCGCGGTCACTGGTGGCCGGTTGCGTTATGATTTACGTTCGCTGCTTCATTTATCACATTGGAAATATCTCGTTTTGTATCCGCGCGGCTATTCAGTTGCTCGTCCATCATTCTTCGTAGTCGATAGGTGACCAATATCCAGGATGCGAGCAGACACAATTGTCCAAATTCATTTCTGACAAACCTGCCTCTCCTTACCTCCGTGCGAACCCATTTCGCCCGTCATTTCATTCTACATCTTTCTATTATATAAAACCGCAAAGAAATTTCTGAGGGTCCCGCAGAGCCCGAAAGTTAGGAATTTTGTGTACATGTGCGGAGCATTGATGGCAAAGTTTGTAAAAATATAAATGCAAAAATAAATTCTTTACAATAATTTATTGAATTGGCATTTATATGTTTAAACTCTAACATTATGAAGATTGCAATAATTTTAATAAATGAGTTTAACAGATTGGTTGACACTGCAACGCGTTTCGATACACAGTACCTTCATCAGGCAAATATGAACTGGGTAGTATAGTGTAGACCTATTTATACAATGCTAACTTATTGTGGGTGTGGGGGGTACATTATGGCAATACATATTTAAGAGTGGGGAGTTACAAATGTCAAGTTGATCATTGAGTAATGTATCAGATTTTGCTCTTCTATTGATTTCTAAGGACTCTAATAAATTAAGTTTGAGGCTTTTTTGCTGTCTATTCAAAATCTTACATTATTCAAAATCTTACATAGACATCAAAAAAGCCTCAAACTTAATTTATTAGATATTATTGTTGCATGCAAGCTGGTTTAATGCCAGTCTGCAGTTCCAGACAACTCTGGAATCAAAACGGTGCTTGCTCAGATTTTTATTGGCCACTTTGCTATCTGAGAAAATGCGCTGCCTCTTGTAATCCCTGGGCTCATGATCGCGGTTTGCAGCACGGAGGATTCAGGAGCAATCCTGATGGCTTTCCTACATCTGGGACCCACCACCCCCAGTCCAGAACCGCTTGCTGTTAAAATCTTAAGAATCCTTAATTTAATTTAGCACAAAACATTTAAAAAATACGCAATACGCTTGATTTTGCTATTCCAGTTCGTTCCTAGAGTAGACTGTGAAGAAGTTATACTTCTGCTTCTGGTAGCTGAAGCAATGGCGGTTCGGAATACAGTTCTTTCTCAGTCTCCTGACTTTAAAGAAGCGCGCGTGGCGGCTTACCAGGACGCAGCCACTGTGTATGACTTACTAGCGCTCGCAGCAGTAAGATGGGGCCAAGTTTCACTTCTCCAGGAATCACTCGAACGTGCGATGAAATTCTCCTTCAACGAGCCCCATCTTTGGCGCCAACATGCGCTCTGCTTAATCTCTATTGGTCGCTACGACCATGCACTCGTGGTTCTCAAGGAGGTCATCAAGCTGGAGCCGCATGTGTCAACAACCTGTCTTTTAGCGGCGAAAGTGTGCTTTGAGCACTTGAATAATCCACAGGAAGGCATTGAGCTCAGCACTAAAGCGAAAACTGCCGAGGAACGCCATCCAAATGGTTTACTTTGCCGATGTCACATGTTCATGGGCATTGGATACCATCTGCAAGCACGCAATTTCTTGTTGAAGCAAGAGCGGGCCGAGAGCAATAAGCGCGCTTTGGAGAACTTTGCAGCATCCGTGGAACTTGAACCCAATGACCATCTATGCAAATATTACCTAGGCTTACAATTGGCTGTTAATGGTAACATCAGCGAAGCTTTGAGCTCTGTCAGCGCATCTCTTGCACTGCGAGCGGAGAGTTCCTCCTCCTTGCACCTCTTAGGTCTCCTGCTTTCAGCCAGTTGCAAGCACAACGAAGCCCTGGAGGTAATCGAAGCAGCGATTGAAGAATACCCGGACAATTTAAATCTCATGTACGTAAAAGCCCATCTGGAGCTGCGGGAAAAGGGTGCGGCTCGCGCACTTATCACGGCCAAATGCATGCTGGAATTGTGGAAGAATCTTTACGAAGGTACTTCGTCGGATGTGCCCGAATGCGATCGCAAGAGCGACACCCGATCAGTGTTCCAATTGTACACCTCGGAGATGTCGGATAAGGATTCGTCGTCCTTGCAGGCGCAGCCGATGGCAGCCAGTATCGCCGCATCACGATTGGAGCAGGCGCTCAGTGAAGTAGCGTCGTCAGTATCCACCTTTAATCCCCGACCAGGTCCGCAGCGTGCGTATTTACTTCTAATTGAAGTCTGGTTGCTCTTGGCCGAGATCTACCTTGCCAATGACCAAGCAGACGATGTATTCAAGTGCATTCAGGAAGCCAGTCAAATCTTTCCTCTATCGCATCACATCTTGCATATGCGGGGCTTGCTCCATATGTACAACAATCAGTGGCCCGATGCTAAGCTGTGCTTCCAGAATGCAGTTGCTATTAACCCACAGCATGTTAAGTCCCTACAGCAACTAGGCCTGGTGTACCATTACTTGGGGTTGCAAGGACTTGCTGAAACCACGCTGCGCGAAGCAGCTAAAATCGATCCAAACAATCACTATACATGGTACGTAGCTTTACTTTTCTGTTTTGTTTGTTACTAGGGGCTAAAAATGAATGTATGTCTGTCGTGTGTCCGTCTTGATGCATGGGACCTCCTAAAATACAAATAATTCGATTGAAATGAAATATTGGGCATGTTCCGTGTATTCCTGGGACAATGTGGAAGGAACAGCAATTGGAAAAACCTTATGGTTCGAAAGTTATAGCGAAAAAACCAACACTTTTCATGACCAACGGCACCGCAATAGCGATCGACGTCATGTTCTGCGCATGCGTCTCCGCCCGTTGCCAAGTAGCGATTGTGTACCGAACGAATGCAAAGGGGAATGAATTCTCCATCACATATCAAGTAGGCTGAGATAGCGGGGCACGACACTGCAAACCGATTACTAACGGGTGGACGAGTAGACCAGACGGATGGGCAGATGTGCAAATAGTAGTAAAACCCAAGCAACGCTGGGTACTCCACCAGTTACATTATAAAATTCAAACACTTCTTCTGAAGAAGGGTACTCAACTATCTTATTTATCCAACCGCTCGGTAGACGAGTAGATGGCACACGGGGCCAGTAGATATCTGAAATGGCAGATGTGGTTGCAGTACGTTCCTCTTCGACTCCCCATCTCATCCCAATAACCCAATTCTACATTCCCTTCCAAACTAAGAAGTCGACCAGGAGGATTTACAGTGGGCCCAAATAGAAGGATCTAAGTGCTGCGTGGTCACACGCCCTCCAACAAACCAAGCAACCTTGTAGCCCTTTATTAATTGTAAAATTATTTATGCAATTATTGTATTTATTAGACCAGATGATTAAGTTAGATAATGTTTATGTTCTGCCAGTAATATCAATCAAGTCATCAATACAGTTCCATTTTCAGGTACAATTTAGGAAAAGTACTGGAATCCTTGGGAGAGTATGAAACTGCTAGCTCGTCGATGGCGACTGCACTCACCGTTGAAACAACTACTCCGATTCTTCCTTTTACCTCAGTACCGTTGTGTTTCGACTAAATATTAGAATATTCGTTATTTACTTTTCAAATATAGTTATTGGTGGCGAATTGGGAGGCAATTGTTTGTACCATCGACAATCTACCTAAGTAGTAACAGTTTTTACAAGTTATGTTACTGCCTATAGAACAAACAGCATCGGTTGTCCAGTGTTAAACCTACAGAAAGTTCCGGGTTCCATAATCACAATGGACAAATTAAATAAACATTATATATTGTGCATGGTCTTAGGGGGTGAGGAAGATCAGATGATCTATAGATGGATCCGTAGCGTATTTATAGAAAAACAAACGTAGACTATACTATAATCTTCCACGAAATCCGTACTGCGTAGCTCTGAAAGGTCTCATATGTATAAATCATATTTAGTAACCCTTTCGACAAAATAGGATATACTTAAACCATGTTTAGACGAGATGTGATAAACGTGTTTTAAATCCCCTAATTGGGCGCATTGTTTTGGTTATTGTTAGACCAAATTAGTTGAGAAACATCACTGGGTCACTGTATTTGTTAACAACACAGTTTAGCTTTTAGTGCCAGCGGGATTAATTACGTTTAAAGCATTCCAAATATTTATTGTTATATTGTTATTATTTATTGTTATATTGTTTGTGCAAATCCCAAATATATATAAATAAAATTATATTACACCCGACGCTCCATATACACCGTAGATACGCTTATTGTAAAACCATTCGAAGCAAAATCGGGCCTGTAATCATTGTATTAATTATGTGTCTGCCATATTCTAATGTTAATCTTGTAAATAACGTAATAATCATTGCTTGCTGTTGGTAAATGAATAAATGTTTCACTCAAACGCTCACAAACTTGGCGCTGTTATTCCTTATTCATATAAAATATATGAGCATCATAAGCTACCCTTAATGTTCCATCGTGAACCAAGCTTGTAACCAAGCAGGCCACTCACAATTTTGCCTGGCACGACCTTGAATACATCTTCCCCTGTGAAACCTTTTATAGTCAGCGCTACCAGCCTTTCTCCTGGATCGAACCAATTTACCTAACGAATTTTGAAGGACGTTTCAATCAATGCTTTCCAGTCTTCTAATACATTGTATAACACTTTTTCATCGCATGCAAAACGAGTGATTTGATTTTTCGTTTCTCTACTTTTAGATATACTTTCTCGAATACTTCTACAATGAGACCTTTCGTACACCTGATCTTTATCGTCATTGCACCATTTCTGTCCTCTGTCCTACATGTTTCAGCTGATAACATAATTTCCTCTGTATTTGGACATGGGTAATGGAATTTTCTAATTGTGACCTTTTAGATATGGATATTACCAACATATCATATTATTTTATGCATATTTCTTTTTATCCTGTCTTGTTTTTCTGCCTATGCTACCATGAAAACGAAAACCCAACACCCAAAATAATTCATTTGTTGTTATTAGCTGGTTATCTGAGAAAATTCAAAAGAAGATTAAATTTGCGTCTTTGGGCCTTGGCATTTTGTCTTGCTATTGCCTGTACCTGGACGGCTCGGCCTTTACCTACATTTGACTAGGCGGGAATCGATAACAACTGAAAGGATATAAGGCAGTGCTCCGCAACCTTTTCTGACCCAGGGCACACTAAAATTCATCCTAGAATTCTGCGGCACACTAAGAGTTATACTAGAATTCCTCGACACACCAAAACGAAAATGGATGTATTAATTGATCAAATACCTAAAATTTTTAATGAAAATTTCCCTTTCTATTCAATATCATACATATTATATAATAATTAAAGTGATACTAGCACTTGTTTTAATGAACATTAATGTTTTATATTCGACTCTACATTGGGTAATGCAAGCCAACGTTATTGGTTGACATTAGATTGGTTTATTGTCACTCCACCCCATGGCCTTACGGCACACCAGTGTTGGTTGGGCGGCACACTTGTGTTCCACGGCACACAGGTTGCGGAGCACTGATATAAGGCGTCATATGTGCAAATACTACCTTAAGGGTATATATGTGGTAGGAAAATGATAAGATCAGAGATGTGTTCAAATCCATGAGGCTCTTTAGGGAAATGTGAAATGCGGAAGTCTAGTTCAGCTGTTTTGCTAAATACCATACCTTCTAATAACCAGAAAAATTAGGTACATATTTATTGTTAGTCAATATAATAAGTTTAAAATATTCTTAAATTGCATTGGCACCTAGCATTATCGTCCTCTTCTTCAATTTAGCAATTGTGCGAAACCACAGATAAGGAAAGGGTGAATAAGAAGCTTCACCTGTACACTAAATATTTCTCAAAGAAAGATCAGAAATGTGAGTTGCCTAAATTCCCAGACTGATGAAAATGCGAATTCAGGGGACGAAGTTGGCCAGGACCTCCATGTCGATCCGGCTAGCAAGGGTATATTGAATGCGCACGCATTGAACTTGAAAGGTGGGCTTGGAAGTGGGTTAATTAATGTTAAATAGATCGTTATGGTTGCAAAAGCGAACAAAATCCACTTGTATTCCCTCGCCTAGCTCCTTTGCTTCGAGTTTTTGCTAATGGATCGAAGGTCTGATAGAAAGATAGAAAGTGAGGGCACCTTGCCTTATTTCCCAATTGTTTAGCTCGTTCGACTTTCAATCTATCGGAAGAATTCAATGGCAATTTCAGATTGCTTGCGTATGCAAACACGCGGTTGCGAACCGTATTTTTAGACGCCGGTGTTATCTATAATTACGCCAAATTGTATGTGCGCATACAAATGCAAATGTTTGCTATATTTAGGTCGACGGTGCTCTTGAATTCTCCGCATAATTTTGCTATTATCAAGTAATCTCATCTAATTGGAATCGCGCAAACAGAAGATGGACATATGCTTGCGAAAATACTGGCCCTTTAGATATATGATTTCGGTATATACTTCAATTGACCAAATACGCAATTGTTTCTATTTTTAATGGGTGCAGGCATATGAAGTCGTCGTTTCCGAAATTTTATTACATGTAATTTCAAATGTCAACACCTGTCACCTTTCCAACAATGCATGTGACATAAGCTTGAACTATAAAAAGTATAGGTTCTTAACTCATTCAATATGTCGAGTTTTAGCCAAATAATTATCGTTTATCATGTGTTTGATTGAGGATCTGACCATACTCCTAATAGAACTCAAAAACTAGTAAATACTAAAACAAATCAATTCAACTGCTTCATAATGGAAGTAGGACAAAATAGATCACATAGAGCAGGGGTCGCCAAACTTTTTTGAACGTCAACCCCTATATAATTTTTCGGAATCTCCATCGACCCCCTATAAAAGTAACTTCAGATACGGGGTATACCCGATGATGATTACCACGAAAACCGACGGCGTAATAAAATATACCAAGAAATACTTCATGGATGGGCGGACTGTAAATTCACGGGAATGCGAATTTTGAACACTCACTTGAAACAACAACTTGCAAACACAAAGAAAACAATTAAAGTAGGAAAGAGATGGCCCTTCTCGCAAGTATGCTGGTCAAAGTTAACCAACTAACTATAAGTGCATACGCAGTTCAGTATGTGTGCATAACATATTAAGAATTGATTGTGCTTCGACCCCCAATAGACCCCCTGGCTCAGATAGACCCCTGCCTTTGGCAAATAGACCCTGGGGGGTCTATAGACCCCACTTTGACGACCTCTGACATAGAGGGATGTTTGAATGGAGTAAATGTTTAGAGGAATTGATAACACCCAAATTACCCCAAATTACCAAAAATCATTGCTCAAGATCAAGGTGACCAGGAATGTCCAGAAATGTCCAGGAGAAATCATCGAGCAATATTTAGAATAGGACAGTGTGGAGGTCCGTTTTATGTTCATAAAAGGGTGTTGGGATTTTAGAACTAACACCCCTTTCCACTGTCCATTTGGTGTCCTTTGCGTGCCTTCGTAGTATTTGTGAAGTCATAGATCGTATCTTATTACAACTATGATGTGGATTGAATCCAACTCTCCTGTTTCGTATTTCTACTTTTGCCGAGCGGATATGCAATAGAATACCTAGGGAATAAAATTATTTACCATGTACAAATACGAACTATTTATGACTCACTTTGAATTCTATTATAAAAGTAGTCATATTAGAAATAACTATTCACGTTAATTAGTATTTAAACTACCTTGGTGTCGTACCAAAGTTGGCTCGAAAATTACTGCTTTTTGCCTTGTATTATGTTCCTAATTATTAAAACGAAAAGTTGTTTGCTGCATTGTGATGTGGCGATTACCATAATCACATAATATCCAACCCATCCTAGCCTAACCATGCGTTGTATATCGTATCCTTATGATTTCTTCCTTTTTCTCTTCTTTACTGACTTCTTTATCACAATCAATTGATTATTCTATTGCATTTTTCAATGAAGAGTTTAAATTGCATTCATTAGAGCAAGTCCTGTTCCAGAACTTAACATATTCAGTCAGAAGAAATAATATTAACCCATTTAGCAATGCCATAGATCATTTTTGGAATCTATGTTCATTTGGTTCAGTTTTTAATCGATATGAAACTTTTATCAATTAGGAAAAGACAAAGAGTTTCTCTTTTATAAAGTACATTGACTTTCATTGAGTTTCAAACTTGTTGATTTGCAAATTTAGCTCATCCTTGACAGTGAATCTTCACACTCCCGAATTCACTACTCAACGAAAAGCAAACGAATTTGCTATGCATAGCAACTACAAAGACTTTTAAACTCGACTTCTGCAAATTCGTTTGCTTTTCGTTATGGAGTTTAAA
>JAOEHK010001766.1:0-11664 GCA_025447835.1 Labidoglobus nevermanni
AAAAAACAGATAGAGGCAAATTATGAGTTTGAATCGTTATTATCTATTTGAATTTTCAGTACAATTGATATCAAACTTCTAATGTTTATTTATAACTCTTATACCATCAGCTGTAATCAGATATCCTATTACTGAGAGGAAGTACTGGGATAAAGTCGTCCAAAATAGCCAAGTACGATGAATTTCTTAGATCAATGCGGTTTCAGGAATAATTAGGTCAAACAACGGAAACGAAAATTAAATAAGACACACAAATTAAGAAGAAAGTATTGTTTTGGACATTCAAACTAGAAAAAAACAGATAGAGGCAAATTATGAGTTTGAATCGTTATTATCTATTTGAATTTTCAGTACAAGTAACATCAAACTGCTTATTGATACTTTTAATTTGTTGCTGCGTAGTTTTTTTAATTCTTTGCACTTGCTTCTTAACATCAACATTTTTATATTCATCGCTAAACAATGACTTGACATCTATGCGTTTCGGCTGGCTGTTGCTTTGTTCGCCGTTTGAAAGTGGATGCGTTTTCTTCCCCGTAAACAACTGCAGTAAGCCCCAATTATATTTGCGCGTTTCGTCGCACTCCAGCACCCACATCGCATTTCGAATTTCGGCTTTGAATTTCTCCAGTTCTTCTAAACTCACATTCTTGCTAACGTTCAGTCCTCGTTCCAATGGATTGACGATGTACAGCGGGCTGTGGTCGGGTTTCGTTATGGCCAAGCCTTCATTCAACGCGATGGCTTTGTTTTGGAAGTCAAACGAGGAATAGTGCTCGAAGAACTTCTTCAAGAGCGTTTCCAAGGTGTCGGTGTTCGTCCTCTTGCTGCCTGCCAAGTAGATGTTGTGATTACGCAAAAACGTGCAGTTTAAACCATCGTCGGTCGTGATCTGATCCGCGGCGCCCGCGAGTTGAACCAGCTTATTCATCGATGGCAAAATGCGGCACTCTTTCGACTGCAGAAATGCCAGGACAAGCAGGGTCAATGAGAAATTCGTGATCCATCTGCCTGGCGATGAATTCGTGAGTCCTGTTTCGGCAGCCCACTTTCGGATTGTGAAGACGAGCGGACGTACTCGCTCATCGATCGATCCCATAACGTAGAGAAAGTCGGACATGTGCACTCCAGACAAATTCGACATTGATAAGTCGCATTCAATATCAGTGAGTTGTTGGTAATACTTGATGATCGGTACGCGAGCTTGCAAGATTCGCCTCACTTGCGAACATCCGGGAAGGAAGAGTTGTAGAATGTCCCCGATCGCCTCCATGTGCTTCTGCGACATTGATCGCTCCGATCCTATTATCGCCTTGCTATGATAAACTAATCGTCTGTCTTCAGGATGACACTAAAATAACGAACATCATAAGCCACTTCAATTAGGAATAAGGAGACCAGTCACGTACCGGCAGTTTCATATTGTTCAGCTTTAATACTAAATCTAAATCACAGCCCATTTTTCCATATCCATTGACGGATGAACCAAATGGTAGAGCAACAGCCGATGGAAACATTCCGGCCACAGCCATTTCAATTTGTTTAGCGACCAAAAATCGTAATCGTGTTCCGACATCATTCAATTTCGTTAAATTGTACAAGCTTTCAATTTGTTCTGTAATCTGAGGTAGTCACATAATAAAACAACTGTAAATCAGACAACTAGGTAAATCGTCATCTTACTGTTGTTGAATTGCGTAGGACTTCTTGAATCTCAAAGTCTTTCATCATATGGGACCCATTCTCAATAGTCAGTTTCGAGTTTTCAGCCACTTTCGTCTTTGCTTTGCGACTACTTCTGGTTGCTGCTCGAAACCATAGAAACTGTGATTGTACAGGCACTGCATGTGCATCATCGAGATATGAACATGCATTAAATGCATTTTGGACCTCGCCTGCAGTGGAGAATTCCACAATTATGAAATTCAAGGGTTCCAATCCAGTTGAGTAGTGCAACATATTCCTGACATTGCCAATTGTGCTGCAGTAATTGTATAAATCTGTGTGAGAGTGGGTTGATTGCACTTGAACCAGAAGACTTCTATTCGCTTCATCCTTGCGAAAATTGAAGGATTCTTGGAAAGTTGGAGTGTTCGACTCTTCAGCATCTAAAAGTTCATCCTTAAATTGCAAGTATGAATCCGTTTTGCATTCTATTACTTGCAGTGCTTTCCTTAACAATGTTCGGAATAACTGAGCTATGATACTGGAGTCCTTTTCCATACAAATATTTTGTAAAAGCTTGTCGAGATGAAATCAAAATCGACATTTTATTATTCCCCAATAAGTAAGGTTAAATTTACGCATGCTGCAAATAAAGCATAATAGGACAAAGGATATATATTCCTTGTTTAGTTAATTTCAACTAAACTTATGAAATGTTTATTTACGAAAAATAGCTTATGGTCAATTCAGCAACATATACATTAAAACTGAATTAAAGAATATACATTTTCTGATATTTTATCGCGACCTTTGAGGCTGCTGATTTCCATAATCACAAAGCATTGAACTACAACACCTTTTAATAATTTTACTAATTTACAAGCCGCTGACAGACTTCCCCCAGTTGCTAATAAATCATCAATCAACAACACTTTATCTCCTGGCTTAAAAGCATCTTCTTGAATTTCAAAGCAATCCTGGAAGCAATAAGATACTGAGGACTGTCATGAGTTTCATACTAAACACCTACTTGTCCATATTCCAGATCGAAGCTGAGTCTTTGCACTTTCCCCGGTAATTTTCCCTTTTTTCTGATTGGAATGAATGGCTTGTGCAAATCCAGAGCCAAAATTGGTCCAAATAGGAATCCGCGACTATCCAGGCCAACAATGCAGTCCAATTCCAAGGTCTTTACATGTTTGAGCATAACGTCGTGTAATACGGAGAAAATATGTGGCTGCTGGAGCACGGAGAATATGTCCCTGAAAATTGCTATTGGTCCATAAAGGCCACACTTGCAGACGACATGACTTTGATGTAGAAAATGTAGCAATACGAAAGGAACGCCAGAACAGTACACAGGTTCAGAAAATACGTGGTCCTTGAAGATGTATTCATGTTGGCGTTTTATTTACTACTGAAACTCATCGTGACTTGATATAAAAGCATATGAACATGTTGGCGTTGAGTGCTGTGATTTGCAATAATTATCAGCGCAAATCGCACGATGATGATATATTCCATTGATTCACGAATCGAGACATTATCACAATGACTATGTTATCGCTATACTTATCGTACCTGAAACACACATTTTTCGTCGGAAAGTCTGGGTAACTCCTTATGTATCGTTTAATCAATTCAATATTGTCGTGTGTAGACATACTTCAAGGTCGCTACAAGTTACTAGCAATACACCAAAGCAGACTATTAGAGACTGCGAGCAATGAATCCGATTACTAATCCCCTCTGCGTCTCGATGGTTCCCCCGAGGTGATTGTTTGGAACATAATTTGATATGATAATCTTATTGTACACTTCTAAAAGTTATCTACGCTATGATGAATCTAATGAATACGCGTGAGGTCTTCAACAATCTTTACCAAATCATCGACGGTGCATTCGCGTTTCACGACACCGTCGCCAACAATCTAGAAGTAAAAGCAAACACAATTATGATATACACATCTTAAGATTTATGAGCATACTTGTAAACCAGAGGCAACTTCTTTCATTTTCTCATTGGACAAGTCTAGAAAGCTCTCTATGAGATCGCCATCGATGAAGCCCTCGCAGGGTTCCGTCTTGATGTCGGTGTGGAAAGAGCGCCAGAAAGCGTGTTCGATCTTACCCACTGACTTGATGACGATCGCCAACTTGTTCTGAAATTCCAAGAGGAAGTCGTAAAAGTCGGATGGGATTTGCGTGACGAGGCCAATCGCTCCTCCCACAGTTCCGTAGAGCACGCATCCGGTTGTTGGCGTAGACGTCTCGCCCAAGTTCTGCATCACCAGCGATCCGTGCTGGATGACATTCACCATGTCCCCGATGTAGATTTGTCCAACCAGTTGCATTTGCAATCGTTCTTCGTCTGTCGTTGCTGCGCTGTCCTTCTGGCAGACGAACATGTTGCGCGAGTTTTCCGCGCCTAGGAACACTTCGTCGTCTAAGATTTCCAGGGCCGTCATCCAATTCGGGCTGTAATCGCGCGCAATCTCCTCGAAACTACCCTCCATTGTCTTGTACTGCAGTAGAATCATACTGCGCATAAGGTCGCCGACTAGGATGAAGTCGCCCTTCGTTTTCAAGTACAGCGCAATGATGTTGTTGAAATGCGAGCATTCCAAGCGCAGCTCCTTCTCAGCTGTCCAGTCGAAGAGTCGCACGGTGCTATTGATACTAGCCAGCAATTTGCCATTAAACTCCGCTAAGGAGTAGCAGGAGCCTTTGATCTCTTTCTCGGAGATTTGCGCCAGTTTGCCTTCGTTCCAATGGAACATGATGAGGCGGCCTTGCTTGGGCTCGGCCTCGTCCGGATTCACAATCGCTGTGCCCACAATGTAGTAGGTGTTGTTGTCGTTGCCCAGCTGGCACGAGATCAGAGACATGCCGTACTCCTGCTGCATGAACTGATGCGAATGCAGCACCTCGAAGGTGTGCTGGTCGATAATGAGCAGATTGTGGACTTCCACTTCCTTGCCGTGATCGGCCGCGGATCCGGAGCCCACAATCGAGGCGCTCGATTTGCCGATTGAGAGCGACCCCACGCTGCTGGACGCAGTGATTGATTGCGCCAGGGTGCTGGCGCTCGGCCTCGCCGGGTTCAGTCCCACCGAGTCCTGAATATCCATTCGCACCGAAATCACGCCGAATGTCTGCGTTTGCTCCTGGTACGCGATGCGCCTGGGGCTCTCCTGCAGCGGCACGGTGCGAATGTGCAGCTTCTGAATCTCGTCGATCGTGCCAATCGTGATCGAAGTGTCGGTGGCCAGCGCCAGACTGTCGGTGTAGGTCTCCGCGTTAAGGCTACACATGTGATTCACCTCTTTCATGTTCACATTCGAAAAGACTAATTTGTGATTGGAAGAGTAGATTACCGTTGGCCGGTCCGAGCAGGCAAAGACGTTCGTGGTGCTGAGCGAGCGGAAGGCCTTCAGCACGGTGGGCTGCGTTCCCAGTATGACCTTCTTCTTCTCGGAGAGGCTGCCGGACTCGTGGTTGAGAATGAAGTAGAACATCGAGCCGTCGCCAAGGGCGCAGAGCAAATAATGTGCGCCCTCGAAGCTCGTCATCAGGATCGATCGCGGGATGATTTCGCCGCCCAAGCTCTCCTTTGTTGCTTCGGCCAGCTCTGGCAGGCGCAGGATGCGCGCCGAGATGTCGGTCCACAGGCCAACGGCGACCAAATCTGAGCGAGTTTCGCCCTCTCCAATTGGACTGATGTCCAAACAGGCGACTTCCACGTCCAGCACGGTGTTTCCCTTGCAGATCAATTCGGACGGGTGGATTTCCACGTAGAAGAGTTCGCTGCCGGTTGACACCACCACCTGCTCCGAATTGCATGCCGCCACGCTGATGTTCTTCTCGTTCTTCGGCTGCCATTCGGCGATGAGGTTCTTGTTGATGGCCGAAATCAGTCGCAGGGAGGTTGGCGTGATTTGAATGATTTGCTCATGGTGCACGTTGCCGCAGTAGAACGTTTGGTTGTCCGAGCAGAAGCCGGCAATGTCCGTCTCTTCAACCTCTTCGCCGTTCAGACTGAGGATAATTGTGTGGCCCACGAAGGACAGCACTAGAGTATTGTCGTATTTCGTGCCCGAAGCGATGTTCAGCGCCCACATCCCTTTAATTCCCGGCAAATCAATCGAAGCATGCTCCTGAATTCCGATGCCATTGCGAATTATTCGCAGCGAACCTTCCTTGAAGGCTCCGGAGCAGGTAACGAGTTGTCCTTGTCCTTGGCGCTCCAAGTCCACCACGCACATGTCCAAAATAGGGGCGAGATTCGTGAAGGATTCCATCGGAGTGACGTATGATCCAGTTTCGTCGGGTTTCGTGTTCAGTTTCACGAGCTGCGAGTCTCCCAAGCGCGAGCCGATAAACAGAACGCCGTTATCCAAGTATGTTATGCATTCCGGAATTGAGATCTCGCCAAGTAGCTCCACTTTGAGGTCGCGAACGACATCCGGTTCGTCGTTGCGCGTTTCCACGTCCAGAAACAACATAAACAAGTGGCCAGCCATGTCTCCAAGCAAGTAACGAAAGCCACCCGGATCAACCTTGGCGTAGCAGACAATTGTGCTTTGCTAGAGAGAATTCCGTTGAAATGAAGGAGAATTTGTCCAGATCTGGCGTTACCTTGATAATTGGAGGCGCCACGGCTACGGAAGTGATGCCATCGTGATAAAGGATGCTTTCCTGGCCAATAATTATCGATCCACAGAGAGGCGATGGTACGGGAATCACCATGGAGGCTTCGGACTCCACATTGTCCTGCTTCCAAGGCGTTTTCACGAATTCCTTTTCACGCAACGAAATTTCGTGTGTTTTTACATGCCGCCCGTTTGGGTCTTGGTGTATAAGAATGATCGAGGGATTCGCGCATCCGTGAAGGAATTCCACATCGAACACTTGCAATTCGTCCATTCTTAAAAGAGATTTGGCGAGGGACTCGTTGGGAAACGGCGTACGTTTGTCCTCACCTAATATTCGACGCTTTCAGCTCGTAATTGTCTCGATCCAGAGGGATAATTTTCAATAAACCATCATATAATCGCAGTCCAATAACGCGGGCTTTAGGATCGATGATTGCAAGAATTCCCGTGTCGGACGGCTTCCCGATTTTATCAGCAACATTTCCATGTGCCTTGGTGATAATTTCCAGGTTGCTGCCTTCATTCATACATTCGAGAATCATAGCATTGTATCGGATTGTGACGATGAACAACAGATCCTTCTTTTCGTGCTGCGGCCGGAACAGCTTCATCACCGCAATCTTCCCGTACAGGCTGACTTCCTTTACGGGACGGAGGCCTTCCGGTGTCACCAGATAGATCTCCAGGCGTGAGTTTTTCGCGACAATCAGATTCAGTTCCGTTGAGGAAGTGAAATTTCCTGTGAATCAAAAGTGAGGTTGCTTTTCCTGCATTGAGGTTCGCAATCCAATTGTTGCGAACTTACCGGTTACACAAGCATTTACTGCTGTTGGCTTGTGCGCCGTTACCATGTAGTGATTTGCCATTGTCTTTGTTATTGCTCAGATTTATTAACAGTGGATGGCTTTGTGACTTACAGTTCCTGTTTTACAACACACAGTACAGCAGGCATTTAAACAGTGCGTTAGAAACCGGAAGTTTAGTTTGCCATAACCTCGAATGCACTGCCCTCTTCATAATTTCATTAATCAAAAATTAATTATCATTGCCAGGACTGCACTATCCTATGGCTCACTTAAAGGATTGTGCAAATGTTCTCTTAATTAATCATTTATTAATGCACCTTGATATAATCAGATCGAAGCCCAATAACCTTCCTTATCCACCTCGTGGTCCGCCATATTTCATCAACAAACATGTGTTTTGATATTAAAATTTAGAAATTACAAATGGGATTAATGTTTATTTACTTCGAGAGTTACAGTAGCTTAGTAGTAGTTTAGTTATGTGTTGAAGTTACGACTTAGAGTAATAATAATATATTACGGGTTAGGTTAGGTTAGTTATTGTTTTGTTATTACATTTGGATATAATGAAAGTTGTTGATTGCAGAGATTAAAATGAGCACTCGACGAAATGCAACCTCAGATTCGGAACATGCAGCTTCTCCGCCAAAGAGAGCAAAAAATGATCATGAAAGTTCATCCAGTGAAAGCGATATTGAAACCTACTTGCACAAGCCGGAAAGTCTCAATTTAAACTCGACCTTCTTCAAGTCTAAAGTAACTGCATCGAAAGATGATGAGGAAGATGCAGTGCCTGGCAATCTCAGCGACACCGACTCTGATCAGCCTCTGGCCTCTTACACGAAACCAGAAAATTCAAGCTCTGAACAGCCACTCGCCAGTTGCTCGAAACATTCGGAGGCTGTCTCCAAAAAGGCCATATCTACATCGCAGGCATTTGAAGAGATCACTAGGCAGGCTCGGGAATTGGAAGACGCGAAGAAACAAGTCGAAGCTTACTTGGAAAAGCGACAGAAAGAGCTAAACCAGGACATTCAAGTTGAGGACTTGCTAGCTCTGGGCGAAAAGCCATTCGGTACTGAATTTACAATTGCTTGCATATTTAGTTCTTTTCAAAGCAATCTTTGCTTGCAGATTTAAGAAGAGATTTAGCGGAAGTTGGATTTCATGCAAGCGACTTCGAGTCCGACAATGAATCAGAAAAAGGTGATTGGGAAGAGGTGGAAGAATCGCAAGAGCAGAATCTTGTCCCTAAGGAAGGTGTTGAAATCATAGTCGAAATGCCAAATGTCGTCAAAAAGAAGAAAGGCATCGATCTTATGGCAGCTCTAAAGCGCCGCATGAATAGAATTCGTAAAGAAAATCAGGTTTACATTCACAAAGTTCATTTGTTATGTTGGATTGCGCACGGCAAATACGTAAATGAGATCTTAAATCAAGATCATATCATGTGTCTAGCTCTCTCGCTCATTCCTTCAAAGGAAAGCTACCCTCCGGCTCGGACGAACTTGAATTATCTCCAACAGGTAACTACATGGTATCACAAAGCGGTCAAGTTCAAGCCCGATGAACGAAATGATGATTTATGCAAGGGAGACTTGATCAGTATTATAAGCAAACATATTGAGAGCAAAGTTGCAACATCTGCTGAAATTCTAGTGTATATTTTTGTCGCAGTCTTGAGAGCATTGGGAATGCAATGCCGTCTTGTGTTATCATTGCAGGTTGAGCCTTTAAGGCCTCCCAACAATGACCTATATTCTTTGAAACAACAAAAGAAAACTGAGTCGATTAAATCAGAAACTAATGAAAGAAAAACTAACAAGACTGAAGTTAGTTCCAATAATAAAACTGATTCCATTCCAACGAGTAAAACTCGTAAACGTCCAAGTAATACTGATAAGAAAAGTGAAGGAAATGAAAAAACTTCTAAGAAAAAATTGGAAACAATTGATAACTCTAGTAAACCGATAAATTTAAAGAAACTTAAATCTAAAGATACACGATCATCATCGTCATCCCGTGCAGAAAATGCGAGTGAAACTAATAAACCTCAAGGCAAAAATAGACGCAAATCAGACATAAGTAGTAATTCTGCACAAAGTTCTAGTATAAGTACAACTAAAATGGTGACGAGGAGTAAAGCCTCGTTAGTATCGAAGGTATCGGCAAGTATCGATAAATGTATTGATGAGCTCGAAGCTCTCGAACGTGGTAAGCCAAAGAAAAGAGTATCTAAATCGAGTGAAGATGATATTAGCAATGAACTTAGATCTCGTAAAACAATTGATAGCTTTCCAACCAACTCGTTTTTGTTAAATTCGGAATTTGAATGTGATTCCCAAGATGATGCTACAAAAACGACATCCAAGAGTAAAATTAAAATTCGCATTACTTCTAAAAAGGCAAAGAAAGTCGCACAAACTGATGGACAATATGACTCTTCCTCTAGTGAAGATAATATACCTCAGCTTGATGGCACAGAAGACGACGATGAGAAAGAGAGAGAATTAAGATTAAAATTTTGCAAAGAAAGCGAAAGAACATCTCCTGAAAGTAAAAGGATCAATATCCGGGCACTAAAATCTTCAGCAGGTTCAAACAAAAGGCCATTATCTACATTGAATCATCCGAAATTAACAACAGAAAAGAACAATTGTAAAAATGATATTATAAAGCTTGTTAAATCTAGTATTCGCCAAGAAAAGCAGAAAACTAAAAAGACTGCTCCAATCAAATCAATGGAAAGTTATGATCACGATAGCGATTCGGATTTTGTTCCGGAATTGATTGAAAAGAAGGCGAAACCTTCTCCACTTCGCAAAGTGAAGAAGCGTGTGTTACCTCGCAGTCACCTCGAAAAGAAGGCGAAAGAAACCGAAGAAATTGTGAAAAAGAAAGGCATTGATATCTGGGTAGAGGTTTTTCTTGAAGAGGAAGAGAAGTGGATAAGCGCAAATGTTGTAACTGGCAAAGTTCATTGCATTCAGGAGATCTACAGTCAAGCTTCACATCCAGCAAGCTATATCTTAGCTTGGGACAACACAAGTCGTCTTAAGGATGTGTCGCAAAGATATTGTCCTAACTGGAACACAGTGACGCGAAAACTGCGCGTAGAGCCGAAATGGTGGGCGGAAACCTTAAGTGGTTTTATTGGGGTAAAGAATGCGCGCGATATTGAGGAAGATGAAGATCTAGCTCGTCAGCAGTTAGATCAGCCTTTGCCTAAAACAATTTCAGAGTTTAAAGACCATCCGCTCTACGTCTTGAAGCGCCATTTGCTCAAGTTTCAAGCAATTTATCCTTCGGATGCACCTTCTTTGGGTTTCATTCGCAACGAGGCAGTCTTCTCTCGATCTTGCGTTTATATTCTGCATTCGCGGGATATTTGGCTAAAGCATGCGAAAGTCGTTAAACCCGGAGAGCAACCTTATAAGATTGTTAAAGCGCGCCCCAAGTACGACAAACTCTCCAACAAAATGATTACTGATCAATTGTTGGAGATATTTGGCGTTTGGCAAGTAGAGGACTATGTTCCTCCTACTGCAGAGAATGGGGTCGTGCCCCGAAATGCTTATGGAAATGTGGAACTCTTCAAGCCATGCATGCTGCCGAAGAAATGCGTTCATTTACAATGTAATTATCAGGAATGGCGTTTGAATGTTTGCTAATTCTGATACTTATAGTGCCTGGTTTAAACAAGATTGCCCGCAAATTAAATATTGATTGCGCACCGGCTGTGGTTGGATTCGACTTTCATTCTGGTTGGAATCACGCAGTTTATGATGGATTCATCGTTTGCGAAGAGTTTGGGGAAGAGTTGATAAAGGCATGGGAGCAGGTAAGGACCAAGTTATTATTTTTTGTTGAATATTAACACGGGTACATTCTTTGATTAGGAACAAGAAGAAATCGTTAAGCGAGAACAGGAAAAATATGAAAAACGTGTCCTCGGCAACTGGAGGCGACTTATCAAGGCAGCATTAATTCGTGCTCGTTTACAAGCGCGATACGACTTTAGCGGGGATGGCATGAAGAATGAAGAGCAGAGTCACGTGGAAACAGTTCAAAGGAGACGTCCTAAGTTTATGAAACGAAAATGAACTACTTCTTGTAGTATGAATTAAAATTACCATAACTAATATTGTGTTCTTCCCGTTGTTGGAAGTTTTTCGAATGGATAACTTACTTCAATCATTTTCCGCATTTGCCGGGGGTTGCGTCGTCCGATTTCCAATTGTTATATATCAAATTAAAGGAAATTTAATGCGCTATCTATTATTGATGAGTAAAGTACGATCGATTAATTAGATTGCGAGATATAAACAAAAAAGTTAAAGAATGAATTTTTCCAATTTGATCGCAATTTGCCAAGGAGTGCGTCGTCCGATTTACAACTTCTATATATCAAATTAAAGGAAATTTAATGCGCTATCTATTATTGATGAGTAAAGTACAATTGATTAATTAGATTGCGAGATATAAACAAAAAAGTTAAAGAATGAATTTTTCCAATTTGATCGCAATTTGCCAAGGAG
>JAOEHK010001777.1:0-15620 GCA_025447835.1 Labidoglobus nevermanni
ATATGTTAATAAATATTTTCTCTTTGCAATATACAGTTTTATTGTGTAGCGAGGCCCCGCAAATTTTTTTGAACCCGACTCCGCAAAACGTTGCGCCGGCCCTGTTCAAGAAAATATGGTCACTACACTAATCATACCTTAAAATTTTACCCTAATAGAAACAAACAACGAACAAATTTAAAAGTATTCAGGTCCGGTTCATTTATGAAAAATTGCGGAATAAAGGACAAATTTCCAAATTGGAAACCAGTGCAGTATAGAATTTGAGAAGAGTTTACATCGTAGATGAAATAAAAGCGATGTGAAATAAAATATTGATTTATTACTGCCGTAGAATCGCAGAGAGGACATTAAGAGTGCTTTTCTTTCTTCAATAAATACTCAGAAATGACGTAATTTCCTTGTGCTTCTCTCATTGTCCTGGTCTGGTTTTGTCACGAATGATCAAAGTTATGTCTTAATCCTACATGAAATTCTATGAAAACAAACTAGACGCAAACCTTCAGATAATTCTTCTAATTTTCCAATTTTCCTGAAGTTCTTAGTATTTAATGGTTAGAAGGACATATGGAAGGAAATGTTGATCAATACTACTACAAATGATCTACATATACATCTACAATACTAAGGGAGGACGAAGCACCTCGTGCAGAAATTTGAAGTGTGTGCCCATAATTCCGCGTCGTAATTTGTCCCCGCAAAGCAATGCCACCGAAGTTTGATTCAATTATTCGAGGTATACAAAGCATGATGCAAGTATGCACTATCAAACAATATCACACACCTGCAAGCCAGAGTGAAGACTGCTAAACCACGAACTGCGCCGATGAGTGTATACGTGGCAAGGAAACTTTGCTCGTAACGTTTCCAACTTGTTCCAGATTATTTTCTATCGATCCGAGCAGAGCGCCACTAGGACGAGGCCGGGAAAATCGCGAAATCTGCGACGTGTGCGGCACATTGCACGCCTCAAGGACCACCAACTTTTAATCACCGCGGCCTGCGAACAATTTCGCCATTGCATACCGCACAATCGGCCATTTCGACAGAAATTCCTTCATTTGTAATCTAGCCAATACGCCTAATGGGCCACGTCTCTTCAATTGCGGTTGCATCGATTTGTTTCGCTTTTTATGCGTTCTAGAAGTGTTGGCATTATCTGCCATCATTAGAATTTGCATAATTAATCGCTAACATTAGCAGCCTAATGCAGCAACGAACCTGTCGTGACAAACACACGCAGATTCTATGATAGACATGAACGTATCACTCGCAATAAATATTTGAGTGCGATTGAATTATCATTAGCGACGGGGATGGAAATAATTTCAATTTCCAATTCCAGTGAAATATGAAATGTAGGACAGATTTAAGAATTCCATACCAGGGTGGATGCATTCAAAAAGTTTTCGGTTTTACCGTACATGATTGTACAATGTAATATAATGTAATTTACGCATCGATTTTTCTTCAGAGGGCAGTTGCAATAAGTATAATAATAGTGATGATCACAAGATTGAGGTCAGGAATGCAACAGCCTGACAGAAAATTGAGAAGCCTAATTCAAGTTTTTCTAATTTTACCAGCGGAATATTTTTCACAAAAAATCAAGACTGGAATATTCTTCTTTGCAAATTTCATAATGAGGCGTAGTGAGGTAAATGTTTACATTACAATATATAGGTTGAACTTCCATAAAGTTACTTAAAAGTTACTTAAAAATTACACGAAGGCGCGTTTTCCGACGCAATAATTTTCTCGTCCATTTCATTAATTACTACTTATTTCAGGCCGATATTAGAAAGAGTTTAGGAAAACTTGCCAACAGAAAATAATTACTTACAAGCTTAATGTTTCTTTATCAATCGAATCGGATCGAATGAGAATTAAGATTTATCTGACAATTAAACCAAGAAATATGCGTTAACAAGCGTTGTACACATATGTCCAATACCATTTCCATTAGGTAAGGTATTGCAAAATTGGCATAACCGGTATTATTCTCTTGAAAAAACCTATTAATTTATATTAATGATACAGTTTACATACAGTATATATTATGTAACGATGAAAAGGGCAACGTTTGCAAATATTTGAATATAATTCCTTGGATTGGAGGTACGGTGGGTAAAAAAGGAAAGAAGATAAAATGAAGGAATTTTTTCCGCTCGATAAAGCACAAAGGGGGGATGAAACCCATCTTGCAAAAAATGTTAAATATGCGCCCTATAATAAAAAATGCAACTCTGCAGCAGAAAGGCATTTAAATAATAAATTCGTTGCACTCGCTTCGTCTGCGTCAATTTTTTAATTATCTGCCCTTCTAACAGCGAACATCCGGAATAATAGTCAACATGAGAAGCAAATTATGGCGAAAGCAGAACAAAGCAAGCAGGGAATGAAACAGCGGAATAAAGCGGACAATTCGTGAAATAATTTACATCGCAACAATTCCACGGGATCAGTTTTTTATCATTGAACAAAATCTTTAGCCATATATGTGGGTATAAAAGTGCATCGTGGTATTCCCTCTCAATATCATTTATCGTAATCTACGAGATATGAAAATAACATAGGATTTCTCAACCATGCACAGAATTCCTTTATAATGCAAATCAAATAGCTTATTAAGAATAATATTCCAGACAAGGGGTTTCCAACCTGTGGTATGCGTACCCTTCTTGGCACCGTATGTTTTTTAGGGATATAGAAACATTTCTATATGACAAAGGAAAATAATGTGTTTGTGTTTGTCGCTAATTAATCGGCATTCCAATCTAATGTAAATTGCCGTTTTAAAGCATAATGTCTTTTTAATTTTAGGACAGAGAGGACACTATACTAGAGAAATAACATTACTGGCTGCGCAAATGGAAAAAGTTTGCTACAGGAGACCATGTTGGGGGTTAAGAACAGCGCTCATACAGTTTGTACTATATTTGCTAGAGCAAATTTTGTGAAAAATTAAATTACATAATACAGTACAATATTATTCTTATCGGCTTCACGCTATATATCTGCACATACTGGATGCAATTTTGATGGGATGACCTTAAATGATATGTGACATACCATATTTGGCTCCTAACACACGCTTCTTCTACATACTAAAGCTCGCAATAAATATTGTCATTATTAATGTTGTCTCAAATATTGATGTTCACAAGGAAATTGTGTTTACATATTGCCAGTGGGCAAGTTTGAAATGTTTAGCCTTATATATTGTATTCTTTGACGTTAGCAAGTTTTATCATATTCAGAAATGTTGTCAATCGAATGACATCTACGGAAATTATGATAAGCAGAGACGAAATTGAAATGATAGAAAATTAGTCGGTTATGCTAACTATATGGTAATGTCTCAGAAATATAAGGCGCGTAAAGAGGGTGAATAATTACCTACCTATGTCCAGAATGTGTAACATTCAGTAATCCCGATTTGTGTGACACCGCGAAATGTTGAAAAGTCTGAATAGTATGACGGACGAGCAGCCTGCAAGATGGCAACGTCAAACTTTGCAAAGTTTTCCCAAGCTGAACACGAAGTTTATGTCAACAATTTTTCAATATTAATGTTTACTTGCATAAAGTTTTATTTTGAAGATGGTGATATAATTATTTTTGACAGTTTTTCAGTTTGAAGACACACGCATCTAGGCACAGTTTTATTTTCCAGTCAATTCACATCCATAATCCAAATTCTTATCGATACGTTACACTAATATTTCATCATATGACTACAACCTTGCTTACTTTGTTAATATTCTCTATCGATATGTACATTTTTATTTTGACAAATGGCAATAGGTCTTCCAATGATTTCAGCTTCATTTTTCAGCCAAAAGACGATTGATTGATTAGTTGATTATGTTAATTCTTCATATGATATTACACTGTTAGAATTTACAGTTTTCGACGATAATGTAGTTTAATTGCACCACGTTTCTATCCCCTTGGCTATTCGATGTAGCGCACCGCGCCGTGGCCAGGAAAAGCCGCAGGACGCGCGTGTAAATTCCGCAACGAACCCGTGCCAAGTACGAACTGAGCTCTGGCCTCGCGCTAGGGGCGAAAACCCGGTGAAAAGTCGCGCTCGCGCATTCGCCGAAGACATGAAAACCATCCTGCCCCATGCGGCAGCCGCTCGACTCCTGTGCCTGGAAGAGGACGGGAGAATTCGTACATGGCGTTATTCAGCACCGAAGCCTGCCAGCAATTGGTGGCAAAAAATGAAATGAAAATAAAGCTTTCGTTTTATTAACGCAGATGAAACCTATTACTTTCATTTCATTTAAATTCAAGCAATCGCAGATAGATATTCGTAAAGCAGGATGGCTTTAGTGGATTGAAAAATTCGTAGATATACGCCATCACTTAATTCCGATAAGCGATTGCTTTCAGCGTTAGCATCACATCCGCTTTGATCCATCGCTTGAAAAACGAACCAATCTGCTGACTGCCTGCGTAACCAAACGGCGTCCAGCCAGGTTTAATATAAAATCGCAGGACGAATCGCTTCTTACCAGTATTAATTTCTAATTTTCTTTCTTTTTCCTGTACACAATTCCTAAATTTCAAACGTCAAATGTCAAGACAATAATTCACCTTAGACATTAATTTTCCAAATGGTTCATGCATTCGATAGGCGCGTGGCAGTTGGACTACACTTTGTCTAGATTTCAAACTAATAGCTTCCAACGCCAACAGGCTGCGAAATTTACGCCAAATGTCTTTCCAGGCGCAGAGGGTGGCGAAAATGCCACGATCTTCGTCCGGGACGCTGTTAGTGGACATGGTTCCAGGTCAACACCGCTCCGGTATGCTAACATTCCGCAAAACTATAGACTCCTATATTCAGCAGGCGCAAAGCATCCCTGCTGATGCAGCGCCGGACATTTGGAGTCATTTTTTCCTCCTTCTGTGTCACGTTTGAGATTTCCCTTTCTTTTTCCTCTGCTGTGAACGCGTAAATTTCATAGTTGTTTCTCATATGTTCTTGGCTGTTTCTTCAAACACATTTAGCCATAACAGATGGGCATGCAACGGATAAATTACCGAATATTTATTAAATAAACGAGACCTGTTTAACGCGGGAACCAACTACAATCTACCGGAAATTGTGGCACGCAGTGGCACGTAATTGTGATATATATTCCGGCTTTTCCTGCTCAACTAGATACGATTTTTCCTCATGCTTAAAGTTGGCGGCCCTTTACATCGGGTAACTATGATATGTGTGAAATTCTGTTCATATGTTGCTAATATTAGAGGGTCAAAGACAATATTTTCCTTCCAGATATCAAAACTAGATTAATAACCGTATTTTAGAAAAATTCGTCGTCCGATGGTTGAGGGACACTTCTTTGTTCTTGTTGTGCATATATGGCGCTCTTAATGGGATGAGTTTGAAGACCGCCTCCACCTCGAATACCGAATAAGCCACATTCAGAAAAAAACAGCATATTTAACATACCTAAAGCCTACCTAAAACATACAAGCAAACGAAGGGAGGGATTCACATTACACAGAAAATGGAAATCTACAAACATATGATATGATTGAATTAGTTCAATAATTTACTATTCAAGCACAATTTTTGGGGTTTCAAATATCTTAAGGTGTGTTTTACTTATACTTGAGGTACATCAAATATTCACTTATTCGAACGTTTAAAATGTGATGGTTGTTTCGTAATAACTTTGGAACCATGAGGTTTTTTCAAATTTTCTTCTCGTTATCATTGTCCCAGGAGTTCACAGAAAGGATGGACTTTTTAGCGAGGTATCCACGACTTGCCAGAAAGGTGGCAGGAATGTGTAGATTCCAGTAGGCAATAATTTGAAGTGTCTCTGGTTTCATACTGGTAGACCTATAGATAGATTCCCATTTTTTCATTGGATGATCATGATAACAGCTCATAATTCATAAAGGCGAATTGTATCGAACTTGGCAATTCGATCAGAATGTCGACGTATGCATTTGGTTTCAGAATTCGTGTGCAATCTAAACTTGCAGAATGCCTTTTCATTGGCAATGTGATTTGCGCCGACGCCAAACGTGGTTATTGTGCGCCTTTGTCGCCGGAGCTAAGCAGAACACATAATTAATCAAATCCCAATTGGGCGAGCTATCATTATGAATGCGTTCGGTTTGTAGCAATGTTGGCGATGACGACTCCGCCAGGATATTAGCGAATTCATCCGCACTGCCAACCCGTATTCAATCGCGATGAAATTAATGTGGACAATCAGTGCGCATGGAATGTCGTTCCGAATAAAAGTTTGCGGTTATTCCTCATCTACCGGACGCCCGGAAGTCAATAACGCATTCAAGGATAGACCACTGCAATGCAGGCAATTTTGCCAAGGAGATGAACACAAACCGACTACCACCCTGACCGCTTCGAAACGTAGACAAACCGCTGAGTTCCATTTGCATTGTTTGCATCGTAACATTGTCCATCCTGCCTCGAAGTTGGCGTACATTCACATGAGTGCAATAAGTACATAGACGTAGACCAAGTTTGTTGATGGGATTGCTCTCGGGGAGTGGTTTCGGAGGAGGCATGCACATCTAGGCCAGGTAAACTAATGGCAGGCATGAATAAAGCCAATACTGGATCATACTTCTAAGTAAATACTTCCATTATTCGTATAACAAGATTTGTAGTGGAAACGTTAACCTAAGGGATGTAAATACACAAATACGCAAGCATATAAAAACATTGGGATGCGCCATTTTGTGGCGCGTGAAACCGAAAGCGAAGCAAAGTGTTTAATTTTCATGGGTGGTTGCAATCAGTCAAGAAATGACCGGCATAATAAAACCATTATGTAAGCAGCAGTTGCGTTAGTTACAATATGCAATTTCATCCACACAACCAGCGTACATGTGTAACTCCCATTTGCAGAATTTCAGGAATACGGGAGTATGCATTTGCCTCCTCGGGGCGTTAATAATATGCAAGATAAATTGATCCTCATGGAATAAAATTTAATTTTGTTCTTGAATGGATACTACGGTAACTGCTATTAAGTAGCTACAATAGTTTAGTTCGTTCTCTACCCTTGTGGAACTGAATTTTCTTTCAATGCGAAAGTAATTGACTTTACTAAAGTTCCCATTGTTTCATTTAATGCATGTTGCCTTCCAAAATGCAAAATTAACAAACCCTCCTCTTATATTCAACATTTATCAAATTTTCCATAAGAAACTTTATTTGGAACCCGTTTACTTAAAGGGTGCATAATCAAGCATGTGCTTAATTGTTCTTCTGTTTTCAGAAAAGTAAATACGCTACATTTGCTTAGTTTTCCGACAAAATGTATCCTAAATACTTCACTTTTAACACAAATTTAACAAGATTTCCAAAGTGAGCGCTAAAGCCAAAAAGGTTTCCTGGTATTCCATCTGTATTCACGCTGCAAAGACCTCAGGTATGGAGTAGAAGTCAGGATACATTCTTTCGGTTAGCTCTCTTGAACTCCGTTTCATTCAAAGTCTCATCGATGTAGAAAAGCTCATCTTGGCCCAATTCGCGCATCTAATTCATATGGAACCCCAAATATTGATGTTTACGAGCAAGTTGCATGAACCAAATGGCTTTTGGTGGTAAAGACTGATAGCTCAAAGCAAAGTCCTCCTTTGGAGGTCAACCGCACAGATGCATTTTGCAACTGGAAGGCGATGGATGGGCCAAGGGTGCGGTGAGAGGAAACTAATCAGATTTGATCATAATTTTTCGCCGCTGGCATAAACTAATATCTTCTCATTGGACTGCTATTAGTTATCCAGCGCTTGAAATTTATAGCGGTGCTGGTAGGCAGCGAACGCGCTTTTTTCCACTTGAAGTTGGCAGGAGCGTTAATAAATCCACACGAATGAAAAATGAAATTAACGGTAGCACACTGAGAGAAGATGTGCTGTTATTTATTATTGTTTGAAATTAGTTAAACTAATAAGGAGCTTTCTAGGTACAGACTATTTAACGCTCAGATTTATATTCTCCAGCTAGTATAGATGTCAGTTGTCTGGCACGACGACACTTTGTCATTTCTTATCTCGATAAGAAGCTGATTTTTTATCTACAGATCTTACAAGTCTAACTCACCTATAGAGTGGCCTCTTTAATAGGTTAGATGCGATGCCACATTTCCAGATTGGGTTTGATTAGCATAGCATAGAAAATTCAGATTTGGCAGTCGCGTCAAGATTAGTTATGACAACAAATCCAACAGGTACTAGAATACTAGAGGACTGCAGAGCTCAGATATGGAACAAATTCTATGTTCTGGGTGCTGGGAAGTGAGGCAATAGTAGATAGGTTAATAAAACTTCAAGTTAATAAGAGAGCAAGGATTTCGAGAGATATCATATTTAAATGGGGCATAGCCGGCAACGATTTGAAATGAGAAATGTGTAAATTTTGCCTTAGATCTTCTAATGCGATCTATGGGTTGGCCTTCATAATGGTCAATTAATCGAGTCGCCTCGCTGGCGGCGAAATAAATAGAATTGAAAATATACCGCGCATTCTATAACTAGATTGCTAAATGCGCAAAACAAAAGCATCGCTTATTTTGAATAGGGTGAACGATATAGTAATTAAACTTAGTTTATTAATGGCGGGATGTGCGCAACAGCATCATTTGTTGCTATCACTTTGAACGTATTAAATCTATGCTGCCCGTGACCAAAATATTGCTATAGAGATGGCTATAAGTAGATAAGGAAAGGTCCACTGCGTTAGCCATGGAAACCGGAATGGAATCTATATGAATTAATATCGAAGATGTAACTAATAGGTTGCTATCAGACAGTGTACCGTAAACGGAAGGAATCTCAGATTCTGATTATATATTGATACGTAAATTTATCATCATTTAATATGATTTCAATAAGAATTGTTGACAAAGATTGAATAACAATATTATAATAATACAACTATATTTAATGTGAAATCTAAATCGATATTCAGCAAATGAAATAAATAATCAACTGCAATTAAAAACGGAATCTTGTAAATTCGTATCGCGATTTTGATCTTTAATTTACTCGATATAGAACTGCATTAACGTTATTGATTGCTAAATTTATTAATCTTATTTCATATATGAGATTTTTGATTGTTTAATTTGACCGGCAAGTGTTTGTCACATTATTGCATTGCTTTTGTTGTTATGTAGCATGCATTAATTGTAAGGCTAAACTATATACTTTAAAAAAGATCGTGGGTAAAAGTAGTTGTTGAAATAACCCTGAAAACCAAGTAAAACATGATAATATCTAACTAAGGTTGTAACAATGCTAACACCCTGAAATTACGTGCCACGTCACGCGAAGAAATCCTTCTTAGTTGGGAAATGTCATCAACAGTGTCACCATTGTGGACAAGGATACACAGATGCTAAAATTCCACTAATTAAACATTCGTTTCCGGTTTGGGGATCATTATCAAGAAAAGCGTTTTATTTCCTTTATTTTTGCTTACTTCAGTAAACCCAACTACAGGAATTCATTTGTCTCAACTATAATTTCCTTTTATTTATCGCTTTGATAATGATTTTGTATTTCTTTAATTAAGATATTGATAAAATCCAATGTGCAGTAATAGGCAACTTTTTTGTCAATTTTCAAGCCAAATACACCCAATGTGTTAAATTATATCCAATGAAAATTGCAGATAAGATTAGTGTATAGTGAATACACAGAAAAATTTACAATGATAAAATATATATCATTATTCCATTGTATTTTCGAGGACCAGGTTAGCAGTTTACTCATAGGAAAGAACTCAGAGACTCATAAAAGCGGTCAAATTCTGAATGTAGCTAGGATAATAACCTAAGGGAGAAAAATGATTTAAAGGTGGAAACATAACCACATCTGAAGGAGAGATAAAACTATATCTGCTGCATTCCGAAAATAAATAAGAAAGGAAAGGGATATCAACCGAAAGTGATTCTGAGGAGAATCCTCCTTCGTGATCACATCCGATACGATGCAATGAGACCTACATCCTACATCCAGAACCTCCAGCTTTAGCCTGCTACAGTCACTTAGTTTTGTTAATTTGGGTTTAGCTCATATGGGGGAAATTGTACCGTGACAGTTGTTAAGAACGATTCTTTCCCAAATCCAATAACTAACATGAATGAATGGAGTAGGCACAGAAAACAGAAATGGAACGACTATATCAGCAGGATGAAGGAACAGACAGATCACCAATCGGAAGAAGCGTGGAAAGATCCAGGATGGTGTTGCACCCTAACCAAACCTTAAAACAACGATCAGGGAAGAAAGAAGGCCTAAACATGAAGACAGAAGAAGAAATATTGTATTTTAAACGTATTTATGATGTTGAAAGTAGACCATTAAGATTACAGCCTGATTAAATTATCTTGGCAAGAGAACGGTGAAATGTTAGTTTCAAATACAAGAATACAAGAACATGTATATAAATATAAGGTACATATATCACTCCAACGGTTGGGGTCGCATTTTAAAATATTAAAATCGGCAAGAATATGCAATTCGAGTTTCCACATTGCTTCCCCTATCGTGTTTCTTATATGCTACGACATGCTACGTTATTATCGCGCTGGTGACTTCTGCCGCGATATCCTAGCAAACATGTTGCATGCGATCCTTGTGATCCTGCATCAGTCGACATGTACGAAATTGCTTTCTAAATCTTTCATTTGATTTGCACATTTATACTACGAGACATCCATAAAGACAAGTTCTTGCAAAATTTACATGCATCCAACTTCAAAACGCAGAACTTGTCAGTGACGTATCTCATTGGAAAATAAATTGTGAAATATATGAATAACATAAATTTGATTATCGTATATAAATCAGGTATGTATTTAGGGCTCATTTGAATTCATTATATTTGAATGGAAGCATTTTTATACACCTCAAACTGAGAATCAATGTGTTTTTTTAATTTCATTTGGGCAAAAGACAGAAAGAAGATATATAACGAAATCAACAGGGTCAGGTAGTGCAGAATGAATCCAAGTAAGCTTATGCAAATTGCGAATGCCTAAAGGAGAATGGTTTTGCCTTTTTATTAATGCCGCAATTGTGCGATTCAGTGTTCCGAGTCTACTGCTGAACAATACTCTTACGTAAGAAAGAAGGCTGATGAAGGAAGGTGCTTCTGCCATTGCATTATTGGTTTAAAAAAATGGCTAAGGAATGATGAGCCCGAAGTAGAATTGATAAGCAACTTTTCCGCCGGTGTAAAGCGATTTAAAGTAAAATACTCTTCATGTATCTTCATTCATTCGATTTGTTATATTTTCAAAGAGTAACCTTAAATGTAAGAAGAAATCCAAACATTAATACATCAGGAACAATACAATATTAACATTAATGAATTAATAATATTTGGAGGGGTCAACTTTTCTTCTGTACTTTTATGCATTCAAATTGTTAAAATTTGGATATGTAACCTTGTATTAACCTTAATTTAGAAGTAATTCAAATGATTTCTGATACGTTATTATTATTATCACTTATTTTAGGATGCTTACAATAAGTTTGAGCGATAATTCATTATCTACAAGTTTTTGAATTGGTTTAATGAATGAAAATGATGATTAATCATTACTAATGTAATGTATTTGACCGAATTTTATATGCATAAACAATCTTTATGCTAGCATCAAAATAACGGTCTTGTCGAATACAATTATCTTTTATAGTATATCCATCATTTCATTGAAATTACACTCAGCATTAATATCAATTTTCAGAGACAATGATCGATGAATATCGTATAGATACCCTTTATATCCTAATACATATTGTATTTGGTAGCATCCTACTTTTACAAAAAGATAATATGTTATTTATTAGTCATATAATTTTGGTAGGGAATCAACTTTGCTGCCAAGTATAAGTCAGATTGAGAAGAAACTAAATAAATAAGATAGGAGGGCGTCATACCCTGTTAAATATAAATTCTAACACCAATGATATCCTGTGAAAACTCTACAAGTTTGAGTATGAATCGCCATTGAACTTGGGTTTATGCAAACTGAAAGAACGTCATCGTGTGATTTATTGCACAAACATCAATCGTACACCTGATGGTAATTAATCATTCACATGTAACAAACGTAACTATAAACGAATCATCGTCTACAATGTCTACAATATATTCCACTTTGTGCGTTTGTTCGGACATTTGGCACATGAGAAAATAACTCAATATTCTGACAAATATAAATTGCAATGTAATACTTTTATAGAATAACTACAACAATAAGTAGCGTTATTCGCGATTGCAGAATTTTCAAATTCTAGCAAAAGCAACAATGAATGAATTGATGATTATTATGAAATTCAACTTTTCCTATTCTCTTTCACAGATATCGGCCAAATGTTAAGTGCTTACTGTATATTCCTCGTATGTTATTTACAAATATATAAAAATGTATTCGAGTGTAGTGAATGTTTGGATGATACATTAATCCCATGATGGTACATTAATGCTAATAACAAAATGCTAAAAATGTATTGTTGCTGCTTCTAGTAGTATCTATTAGATAGTAGAAAAGAAAACAATTGAAAACTGGTAGGACTGACAATAAATGCTTCGATAATAGAGACTTGTCGTTAATAAAAGTTACATTGACCATTGCATTGTGTTAAACTAGAATTGTAAAATATTTGCTTCATCCAGCATTGCTGTTTCCAGCGTCGATCCTTTGTCAACCTATGTATTATTGTAAGGCTAGATTTTTAGCGCACTTTAATTACAATTACGCTCTGAACGAGCTTGAGAATTCAAATAAGCTTTTAGATACTAAAACAAGCAGAAGTAATTAATTTAATTTATTTCGAAGCGTACGTAACCTCCGTCGACAACTTTCGCATCAATGCTGCAAAAAAGACAAAACGAATAATAATAAATTGAACGAATAAGACGCAGCGGAGTCCTAATGCTTTGTTTTAAGGAAATTGTTTTTGTCGCAAAGTTTAATTGAATGCACAAATTGTTTCTTCGGCTTGACATCAGTTTTATTCTGGAAATGAATAAAGCGTTTGCGTCTCCTCCAAATTCATTCTATTGATTTTCCTATCCAGAAATTCGCTAAAAGGTTAGATTTTTCATAATCTATATAAACAAAATGAAGGTATGGCGGTCCGTCCACTGTGTGTCCTTGATATACGCCTCAAATGCAAATAATTCGATCGAAATGAGATAATAGGCTTGCTCCGTGTTGTCCTGGGATAACAATAATGTGAAGGAAAATTGGAAAAACCTCTTTATTATAAGATTATACCAAAAAAACACTATTTTGCATGAGAAACGGTCTTGAAATATCGATTTCCGTCCGTTGCCGAGCAGCCATTGTTTACCAAGCGTATGGAATCGTGAAAAAAGGGCAAAGGGGCGGAATGGAATATTACCAAAATTGGAAAAAACTCAAGGTTGAAATGTTATAGCAAAACAACCATCTTTTTCGATGCCAAATCACGTAGCAACATATTTTGATTCCAATGAGTGAATTTTTAGTGTTTCGTAAGTAGGAAGAAACCTATTGTAGAAAAACCTAAGCAACGCTGGGTACGCTATAACAATAAATAAACAATACATTTATGCGAAAACGTATGTCTAGAATTAGTGAGAAATACAATACACAAACAGAATAAAACATTACAGGAATGGCTAAATGCAATGCATTCGTACTGCGTTTGTACTTCCGAATTCTAGAATAGTAATTTTTGCAAAAGCAACAAAAGCAATGTTTAACTTAATATTTGTACATTTGCAAAAAAGGCATTGCAACATGCTGCGTGTTTGCTTACATTGTATTGTAGCATTTCAACATACATTCAAATGTTTCTAAAAAATGCTCGGCTTATTATTTTGCATTGTTTCAAATAAAAATGAAATACTCAACAAATTGCATTACAAAGCCTCATAAAAGCAACTAAAAAATTCCGTGGCCATGGGCAAATAAAAAATTATGACTGCCATATAAACATTACATAAACATGTTTCATGTGTATGGCTGTGCATTCTTTGTACACAATCATTTAAGCTTTACAAATTACGCACAATTTGTGCAAGAATGTAATTTTCGCGTACGCGTGAGAAACATTTTCTTCAAAGCTATTTTAGTCCGTTTTTTAATCGCGTCTAACTGAGCCTGAGGTTTTCTTTAAGTCTATATTTGTACAAAGTTGAGTGTAGACAAACTTGCACTACAGCGCGCATGCATTTGCAAAAAAACCCAGTGTAAATGCACGTATGAAACGAATGTTAAACAGTCTGCCCTGCCTTCGTGATTTATTGTTTAAAAACATAATTTCATATTTGGTTGACACATTGCATGTTCGCCACTATTTATGATTTGTTATACAAACGCGACAGCAGCAACGGTGGCGCCGCCAAGTGCCATGCGCACCCTACCGGCGGCTTGCCATCATTTTTGCCTCCCTTTACGTGAACCGCAATTTACTCAACCATTGTCCTTTGCACGTGCAGTTTCTCCGACGAAGAATAAATCACGTCACTACTCCCGTCACTACACATGGCCATTAGCAGCCATTTGCTATTAAATACATAAAAATTGATTGATTCTAAGGGTAGCCACGCGCTAGAAAGCGATTCCCATCGGACCTGGCAAGAGAAACGGCGAACAATCAAGAAGGGTTCCGCGCTAATTCTTGTTGTAATTGGTAGCAAAGGCCCAGGACAGCGGTTATGATATAAATTGACAACATTTTATCAAATCGGTCTCCTTTGTACAATTGGCGGCTGATTATGCCAGGTTGCGTGTATCCGGATCGCCACCACCCCCAACGACCGTAATATATGATTAGGATCAATAACACGTATTACAGCGTAGTTTTATTGACAAACTTATGACCCACTTTCGTAACGTGCGCACTTTTAAGTGCGAACTCAATTTGCGGCATGGAACATTTAAGGCGCTAAGAAAATGCGCTTCATCATCCCAACAGGAGGCAGCTACGAGAAGAAGTTATTAAATTGGAGGCAACCGGAAGTCCTTTCTATTGCCTGCAGGCTACACATCGAAACAGTCACATTTAATAGCCCGAAACGCCGGCGACGAACAAAAAGTCGCTAAAAATGCCAGCTGTAAAATGCCTTCCAATCGCAACCCTTGCTGCTGCTCCTTGTTTCCCAATAGTCGATTCGCGACTATTATATTGGGTGCTTTCCAACATCTGTTTTTTCCAACATTTCAAAAACAATGGCGTCTTTAGAAAGATTTGTCAAAACTGTTTATATGATTTTATGTGGAATTGTAAGCTTTCTGAGGATTGCAATAATTTTATTCAATGAGTTTTACAGATTGGTTGACACTGCAACGCGTTTCGGTACAGAGTACCTTCATCAGGCAAATATGAAATGGGTAGTATAGTGTAGACCTATTTATACAGTACTAACAAATTGTGGGTGTAGGGGGTACATTATGTCAATACAAATTTAAGAGTGGGGAGTTACAAATGTCACTCTCTCTTAAATTTGTATTGACATAATGTAGCCCCTACACCAGTGATGGCGAACCTTTTTAGCTGAGTGTGTCAACATTCGAAAAATATAAACATATTTTTTTGTGGCGTGTCAC
>JAOEHK010001787.1:0-15606 GCA_025447835.1 Labidoglobus nevermanni
GTTAATTCCCGTGCGTTCCGAATGAAGAGAATGGAGTGGAAGCTGATTCAACAACAGTGTTACATATATTCCAAGGTAGGGAGAGACAACTACGACAGAGAGCATGAAGGAGACTGACGCGAGTAACTGAGCTGTAATAACACGTTTTCTATGTTGGAGTAACTATGATGTCAATGGACAGTGGACAATATTTCGGTGTACATTTAAATACGATTTGTAATCGTTAAGTATATAGGAGTTTAGGCCTCTCTATTCGGACATCATAGTTTCTCAATATAATGTAATTTGATATAGTAAATGGCTTCATTTATAATTGTATTGTATATTACATCAATTTTCAGAATCTCATAGAATTAGAATCCCTCAAAATATTTGTTCTTAAATGCATATATGATAATGATATAATATTAAGGAAATCATGCAAGTCGAGTTGCCCTTACCATATCAACACTGCTATCTGAGCTGGGAACAATTCATGGATGCTTATATATGAGCTATACATGTGGAATGAAACTCGGATTTGGTTGGAGATGGTAAACATACTTAACATATAATCTAAAATAAATGATAATAAATAGCGTTGCATTTAAGGGCAAACTGATAAGAAAAGAGAGTAGCAGGAGTCTCCTGTTACTGGCAGGAGACTACACAGGCCAGCGTGGACCTAACCCATACCTGATCATCATTGTTCTCTGTGGTATAGTAAAGATATAGACAGAATTGCAAAATGGCCAGCAGAACGGAACCGTTATCCATTTAATCATTAAACCAAGGATTGAAAAAGAACGCAAAAGTCGAAGAACTAAGTTGATTTAAAAGAATTCGTCCTGGCTCCGATTCGATTGCATTAAATTCATTTAATATTCCCATTGAAATCTATGTTAATCCGAGAAAGTTTGTATCAGTTCATTCCTTGTGCGTAATCATAATAACAGTCGTCCTACGAGCGGGATTGCATAGCGAATAGCCAGTGGCGTAACTTCATTTTTGGGGCCTGGAAGCGAATTATAACAATGGGGCCCCTATTAATTTTTGCAGTGCTGATGTTTTATGATGGCCTGTCTATGAAGGCACAAATTGCGGATCGGAATTTAGTTTCGTCAGTGCAAATGGGGCCCCCCTGAAGCGGGGCCCTGACGCATTGCTTCCACTTGCTTCCCCGTAGCTACGCCACTGCGAATAGCAAAACGCAATATTGAAATGGTCCCCTTCCGCATACACAATATACGAGGGGATGGTTCATAGGTCTGCCAAACCGCTAATAATTTTTGAGCATTATAATGCTTGTAACGCGAACAAATGGCACAAAATTTCATTAAATATGTATATTTCCATTACAATTTTTCGCTACAAATCCAGGAAACTCGTATGATGACATGAATAGAATTTAGATAGAATATAGTTTTATTCTTTAGAATGTACCAAATCAAATCTATCTGCCGTTTTGATGTGATTTGAAAAAGAAAATATATATGTATTAAACTTGAGATTATAAACTTCCTTTTCATCAACGAATAAACCTTTACGTTTTGACATCGCACAATATGATTCGACAAATGTGCAGTATGTTCGTACTACTGCAGAATGCAGAATGACCGTTTGTTGACTCTTCACTCACTTTTGTCTATTGAGCAGAGGCTGGAATTCACATAAAAATTTTACGAGGCCCACGAACTAACTCGCTATAGCCGGGGTTTGCTCGAAAAAAGTGAGTTTTACTCCGATATAAATAACATTGAACCAACCAAATATGTCTGTTTTCCTCGGTAAATCCGGGTTCTCGTTATATCAGGGCTCGTTATAACCGAGTTCGACTGTACTATCTTTGTAAGATCTGAGAACCTTCACGCTCTTACCAATATTTGCAAAATATCCACTCTATGAAGAAATATCTTGTTTGCGTTGCCCCATTAAGTGGCGTGGGATGAAGTGTAAATATCAAGAAACATCCACGATTCCCACGATTCGGCAGGGTAAAACCCTTCATTATTATAATATAGCAAGCAGAGTTTTGAGAGTCCTTGAGCAAGTTACTCCATTCCCGATCTCTCGACCGATATGGAAGCGGACCGTTTTGGCAGAGAGGCAGCCGCTATCTCCATATCTGAGGCATTTCCTACCTTCGGCCTCCCACGAGAAAATAGGAGGGAATATATTATGTCATGGGAACACGGGTGCACAAATGCGCACTGGCGGGATACAGCTGGGTGCAGGCAGGTTAAGCTGTTCTTGTCGTCATCCACCCAAAGAGCTAAGGAACTCTTTCTTCTCGCGAAAGATGAATTACGGAAGGTCAACGGGCCTTCTCACTTCCGTTGAATTGCCACTTCAGTAAGTTGGGACTAGTGGACTCGTCCTCTTGAAGAGCTTGTGGAGGGAGGCCAGAAACGGCACATCATATCAAATGAGGAGCAGTCTGATGCCCTTGCCCATAATTGCAATGCCTCCAAGGGAGTTTCTTCAGGCGATTTTCTTTCGGAAATTCAGCAGGAGTCACTTGGATTCTAAATTAGAGGGTCACAGTACAATAGGCCTTTTAGGCCACGGTACTCGAGGCGAAAAAAGATGGTATGGTTTGCGATGCGATTGCTTATCATTGATTAGGGATGAAATTGAAAATGCAGGTCGTCGAAATGAATCTCCCTTTAATAAAAGCACTTTACACGAAATTAAAAAAATGAATAAACCGTCTCTCAGTGTGGCGAAATTGAACGCATACAGATTGAAGATGGATGTTGCACAAACAAGTGGCATTACAAACATTCACAATTGTTGAAACTCGTTAAAAAGTTTTGAGCCTGTGCACTTGGTTAATAGATTTATTTCCGCCGAATAGCGAACGGAATTATATATCATCTAAAACGTGAAGTGGTTGCCGATTCAACGTACGCGTAGAAGCATTCCCCGTCAGCGTCCAAACATGCAGATCCGTATCACTCAACAGCCAACAAAGTGATAATCGCACTAATTGAATCTTAAATGATGCAAACGCAATGCGGAGAAATGAAAACACGTTCGTTATATGTTGCAGCTGTAGCCTATAATTTGTCTCGTCGAAATCGAATCGAAATGAATCAGTGCGCACAACCCCGATTAACGCATGTACATGCCTTATAATTGCATTCCATGATTTCCCTTCGTTTATCCGGTTGCTTGATTCCCTTTCCTTCACTTTCGCGACAATGATTGCGAAACGCGGCCATCATTTGCTGGCGGTTTCTTTGAGTTTGCATGACATAATTTTGATAGCGGCGCATTTCTTGTTCACGTTCTCAATTTGCAGTAAACTAAAGTTAACGAGCTGCCAGTACCCATCATTCCCATTCGGTGGTGCCCGGCGGTTTCGAAGTTACGTCGTAGAGCACTCTCGATATACCAGGAACTTGTATAACTTCATTCGCAATCTTTTGTACAACCTGCGCAAAAAATTGTTCAGTATGAACACATAGAGAGAATAGATCTAAGCTACAATGACCACATTTTCGTTGAGACCAAGAGGGACAAGTACAGGGAATACCCGTTCTCGTGGCTCGTCATACCAACGTTGTGAGCCAAAAGTCGGCAACTCACGGTCCGCATGAATATACTTGCGGTGCAAGCAACAAGCACGGGGAATACCCGAGGTCCATGCAGCAATTACTAACTGGATGACAGAAGTCGATTCCGGAAATTTCTTAATGGATGTACTGATGACCCCGTGCTTGTTCGTTATGCAGGCCGCAAAATATTCCAGGGAATACCCGGTTTTGTCAGTGCGGCCTGCTATAACCGACAAAAATGTAGACCAGGGATGGCCAACCAAGGCCCGCAAGGACTTCTTAATGTTGAATTTAAGAAAATACTCCTATGCTAGCGGACAAGCACAATGAATACCCATCTTCGAATAAAGGGTCCCAGGGTATTCCCCGTGCTTGTCCGCTAGCACTGTCCATGAGTGAGTACGGGATTATTTGGCACGTTCTACCCATGAACTGTAATTGCCTACTTACGTAGACCCCTGCAACTTAAAATCGACCCCTAAGGGTATCGACCACTTTGGGAATTACTAATGTGGTAGGTAAGGATCACCAGGATTTTCCCCGTGATTATCCGCCGTCAGATCAGGGATAGCCTGGGCTTTCCATTAAGAGAACAAGCTCGGGGCATTCTAAAGTTCGGCGGTAGTAGACCCACAGGTATTCCCCGTACTTGTCCCGCTGAGTATTGATATATTTTCCAAGTGGCCCGCGAGTTCATTTGGGTTGGCCATCCCTAATTTGAACTAATGTGACCAGCAATACCAAAAAGACTGCCGACCCCTGTTGTGAGGCAAATGAGGACACGAACGGGGAGTACCCGGGGACCTCGGGAATTCCCCATTGTGCCTCTGATTCGTTGCATTTTAGGCTTTATTTTTTACGGTGCAATCCCGTGTGGTCCCCCTAGTGTAAGCACCTAACTCACCTCCATGGGTAAATGTTTACCGGGCACAGCGGGTATTCCAGTCATAAAATCTTGTGTGATGAAAGGCCTTATGACAATGGATCGTTGACATGAAGGTATTCGCAGGGCTTGATCTCTATCAAAGTGCAGCGGAAGTAGCACCACCGGCATTTGGCTTACCGAGTCGAGGTGGCCAGAGTTTTGCAAAATCTGCGCAAAGAGAAATGAGCGTAATCAGCGCTATCAAGTGTAATGATCGCTATTTGCCAAGGTGTAGTTCCGTACACAAAGCTTCAGGTCACAGAAATGTTCCCTTGGCATGTTTGATCTTCGGCCGTTGTATCAGCAACTCGTTATAATTACGCACAGAGTCGCTTTCTTCCAACCGATTGTTACCTAACAAGTTTGCTCCTTTTTTTTCAATTTCTATTATTCATCATGCGTAACATGCTCTTTTCCTTCTGCGTCTTTTTACACTGCAAGCATGCGTTTGCAATTGAATTGTCTTTCACGTGGTCATCATATGAAAAGCATCCGACTAGAATATGAAATATTCTGAGTCTGAGTATCATTGAAAACTTATCAATGAATGCCAAATTATTCCTGGTCTATTAAAAGCTTATGGTTGCATGCAAATTAAAATTAATATATACAAAATGATGCTTGTTCCCAAGCTACCCTTTGTCTCTCCTTCGTAGTGGTGTTTTACAGGTAACCTGCTATAAACCCACATTTGCTTCCACTTCGTCATCGAATCTTGGTCTAACTTGCTTCCGTCTTCACGTTCATAAGTGGTAAGGTAATTTTCAATTTTCATTTGACTCTCTTCTAATCCATTGGATAGAAAAGCGGGAATCCATCCTGCATTGTTGCGAATTCGCAAATTTGCTCTTCTTGCTGTTTAGTCCCGTGGCGCCCGGTAGGGATCCAAATTGCAAGGGATCTCCAGGGCAAAGAGAACTTAGTTGAGTCGGGAACATCACGTCGGTTGTTGGGGTCACAGAGCAGATCTAAACCTCGCGTGGGATGTTCCCGAGTCAACTAACTTCGCGTTGCTCTGAAGATCCCTCGCACCTTGGATCCCTACCAGGAATTGCATGATGATGGAGGCGGTTTACCGGGCGCCACAGGCCCATTTCTTAGCTGCTGGTATAAGTATAGCAAGTTCGCTTTCCGTTGAAGGAGTCCTTATCCTACTCCTCATTCATATCTACGTTTTGCCTCTCAGCCATTGCTTTTCATAAACCCATTGAGTTTTTGCTGTTGGATCTTGCTGAAGACACTCCTTCTGGTGTGTGGCTGATCAAGCTCGTTTTCAATGTTTCTGTGACCAATGCCGGACTGGGGCAATTCCTGTTCTTCCACGCAGTGCTGAATTGTTCTTGTTTGTCTATTCGGTTGCTGTGCCATCTGCGCCTGGAGCTTTATTCCCTCACTCCCTCTGTCCCTCTCACGTGTTAGTTTGGCCGTCTAAATAATAAATAAATCTAAACTTGATTAAATTATAAGTAAATCTTTCATGAGTGAAAACGGTAATCAATATGAAGAAGCCTACTTGAAACACGCTGGCGATCGCTTGGCCCACCTTAGAAACTAGATGTCTTTGAAAAGTAGAAATTGAATAAAAGGTGCAAAATGCTCTTATCTGCCTCCTACCTGCATCGTGTCACACCCAACACGATGTCCGCAGTCTAACGCGATGGTGAGGTGAGAAATTGCAACTTACTGTTGTGGCAACGTCATCGGCATGCTTTAACGTGCTAATTGCGGTCCGCGTGAGATAGGTCGGCGTCAGATCCGGCACGGATTCCTTGACCAGCCCGCCGAAAATGTAACACACCCGATTTATATTGCGACAGATGCGTGGAATTAGTTTAGCTAGATACATAATGTCGTCCCAGTCGGGCTCGTTCTCACTGGAAATGCCGCAGACGTAGCTGTACGATCGGCAGTCGCCCTGCACGCCCACGCTGCGGATGGGCAGCAGCGTGGCCGCGAGCTTCTGCTTGCTGGATATCCTCCGCAGCGCGATTCTGCAACAAGTAAATGCAATGCGATCAACAGAAATTGCTCAATGGCAGTTGGCCACCAGATAAGACATCTGACCCCAGCAAGAAATTCGCCCGCATGGAAATCTACTCCCAGCGACTATATATATATTTTTTCTGTCGGGATCGGTCTACCTACAGTTCCCCGCACCTCGGTCCTTTCGGTCCTTTTGTGCTATCCCACCATTAATCCCCTGGGCTTCTCATGAAGAAGCGCATGAGCTGAGTTTAGCCATCGTAGCGCGGGTCAGTGCCTCCTTCCCTAAGGTTGCCCCTTCCGTTGCACCCTTAGTGCGATGCACTCGCCCACTATGTGCTGAGGAGTTTCATCCTCTTCCAAGCAGTACCTGCATAGTGCAGTTGCATAGCCATGATGGGTCTTTGTGAAGACTCACTATGCAGGTACTGCTTGGAAGAGGATGAAAGCGACTATATATAGTATAGGATCATCATGTCATCAAGTTTATTTCACATCCGTAACGTTCTCGCTATGTGAGCCATGTTACTAGAAGGAACATATGGGAAAACAGAGCCGGTTAACACCAACAAAGGAGTAAGACAGGCGGACGCTACAACAAGCAAGAATTATGAGTGAAATCAGCATCGAAGGAAAGGAAGTAGGGCTCAGAATAAAAGGCGAGAAGACAAACATCATAAGAACAGTGAAAGAACATAGGAGAGTATGAGATAGAAGAAGTAGAGAAATTCAAATATCTTGGAACATAACGTAGGAATGGAGGTAGAGAATTGGAAATGCAAGAAGAATTGCGTGAAGGTTATTAAATAGTAAGAGAAGTAGCTTTCGGAACAAGATACTGAGCAAGGACACAAAGCTGAAGATCTACAAGACACTGGACTTCTATATGTGACGGTGACAATAAACATGGCGCATAAACAAGAAGAGCGTATTAGAAAAATCGAAAGGAAGAACCTAAGGGCACTGCTGGGACCAGTTAAAGTGAAGAGGATATAGTTAAAAAGATACTGCAAAGATTGGGATGGTTAGGACATACAGCCAGATCTAAGCAAGGACACTTCTGGCTAAACAAAACTACGTAAACTACGAAACTTAGCGATTTTAGTGAAGAGCAAACAGAAATTTCCATAGAATTACTAAATACTAGTTTAGCGGCTATAACAGAAATTATGGATCAGTTTGTCGCAAATGATATGGCCCTTGATAAGAGCTCAATAGCCTGACGATGTGTCATTCTTAGATGATGAAACATTTGGATTTTTCAGCAATTTTATATCCGATTTTCCCCTATACATAAGATTTACATGTTAAAATGACCCCGCTTAGCGCAGTTTCGTTTAACGCTCAGCTGTGCTGGAACGTATCCCCCGCATTAACCGGGGTCTAACTGTATGTGCAACAAAGAAGATACTTAAGAGCAACCAATTAAGAAAATGCACAAAAATAAAATTATACAATACAATAATTAGGCCAATTATGCTATATGGGACAGACGCTTGTGCTGATAAAAAAGGAAGAAGAAGGCCTAAGAATTATAGAAAGGAACGTGTTGTGCTACAACCTTCTGGTTACCGCTGCCATTACCACCCAGTGCGCTAACCTCTCCTTCTCCTTGGTGACGCCCTCAACGCGATTGGCAGCGATTGCCTGTGGTACCACTTAGGGGTATAGCACAATTGAATCATTACAAAATATGTGCTCCTGGTGAGCGAATGTGGTGTGCGCGAGTGTGGCAATATGAGGAATTTTGTGAGAATGGTTCCTGCGATCCCTACCGGTCCGGGACCCTCTTTGCTGTAAACCGACGTCCTGGCCATCGACAGATGCATTCGGATCTGTATGAACAGGCGGTACAGAGAGAAGCGCATCTGCATTTGCTCTGATAGCAAGCTGGCCATTGCGAAGCTAAAATCACATAGCTTCGACTCTGGCCGTCTGGAAATGCAGGTTCGCATTAAACCAGCTAGCCTGCCAAAACACTGTCTGACTTATATGGACACAGGTTCTTGTTGGAATTAAGGGGAATGTGAAGGCGGGCCTTGCCATCCACGGACCATTCCCCTCTTGTGGCCTGACAGTCACAAAGGAGGGAATTGATCAAGGTATGGGTGCAGAGCCGCAAAAGGGCCCACTGGTTGGAAACGACTAGTTGCAGGCAGGCCAAACTGCTCGTGAAACCATCAGCGCAAAGAGTTAAGGAGCTCGTGCTTCTCTCAAATGGAGAATTGGGGAAGGTAACGGGCCTGCTGACAGGACACTATCCCTTCAATTATCATTTGTATAATCTGGGGATAGTGGACTCGTCTATCTGTAAAGGATGTGTCTGGAGCTGGAAGTTGCACTTCACATTATGGAAGAGGAAATTTTTAACAGCCTCTGAAATCTCCTCAGTGCCACCAAGAGAGCTCCAGGCGTTCCTCAGGGAAATTTCAAATTGAACATAGGCCTTTTAGACCCCAGTGCTTCGGGGAACCACTCCCTTTGGCCCAGCACACTAAAAAAACCATCTGGTCACTGCTGTTATGACCGCCCAGTGCGCTCACCTCACCTTCTCGTTGGTGATGGCCTCGACGCGATTGGCAGCGATTGCCTGTGGTACCACCAAGGCAGGCACGGCCAACCCGAGGCCCGCGGGCCGCATGCGGCCCCCGTTGAATATTTATGCGGCCCGCGCAACGAACAAGGACGGGGAATACCCGAGGTTCGTGCAGCAGATACAATAGGTATCCATGGGATACCAGAAAATTCACCGTACTTGTCCCACTTCATCTCTAGGAAAACGTGGTCACTTTGTGGAAAATGATTCGAAAGATTAGGTTGGTCGTTTCTGGGCCAAGGCACAATGGACAAGTGGGGAATACCCTTAGTCCGTTCGTATTGGATCAATTTATGTGCGGCCCGCGGGGTCAGGATGCATTTCCAAAGTGGCCCGCGAGTTCATTTGGGTTGGCTGTCCCTGCACTAAGGGGTGCGCAATAGGTTGCAATTGAATTATGACAATATGTACTCCTGGTGAGCGAATGAGGGTGTGCGCATGCGTGGAAGTGTGAGGAATTGTGCGAGAGTGGTTCTTGCGAGGAACTGTCGAGTGTGGGTGTGCCCTTGGGCAAGTTTCGGGTGAGCAATTGCTCGCTGAGCAACCGTCTGGTCACCACTGGCACGACCACCCGGTGCGCTCACCTCTCCTCCTCGTTGGTGACGCCCTCGACTCGATTGAGCAGCGCGTGCTTCTTCTGCTGCATCTGCTCGAACTCGACGACGATCTTGACGAGCACCTGCGTCTCGGAGAAGTCGCGCTCGATGTACGGCTCTTCGGCGCACATGATGCGTATCGCCAGGCCGGGCCCCGGGAACGGGTGGCGCATCACAATGTCTTTGGGCAATCCTAGCTCGCGTCCCAGCGCGCGCACCTCGTCCTTGTGGAAGTCCTTCAGCGGCTCGATGACTCGGCCCTCCGCGCGCAGCTTCCTGCACGAAGAGCGGCAACGCATTAGCTTTGAACGCGACCCCCCTCCTCCTCGTTGCTACCTCACTAGCTCCGAGTCGTTGTGGTGCGTCTTGATGAGGTCCGCCTTGCCGGAGACGAGGCGTGACGCCGACTCGATGAGGTCCGGCCGCAGCGTGCCCTGCGCCAGCAGCACCTCGTCCGTCTTCAGGTCCAGCTCGTTCAGGTAGTCGTCGGACACCTGCACGAAGACGTCGCCGATGATCTTGCGCTTCTCCTCCGGGTCGATGGTCTGCGAGAGCATCTTGGTGATGCGCGTGCGCGCGTTCAGCTCGCGCTTGTCGATCGGCACGACGGTGGTGCCGCTGGCGAACGCGTACGCGGCGCTCAGCACGCGAATGCGCACCCCGATCTGGCGCAGCGACGCCTCCACGCGCACGCTCTCGTCCATGCGCATGAAGCCGTTGTCCACGTGCACGGCGATGATCTGCTCCGGCTTGAGCGCCTTGTGCAGCAGCGCGGCGCAGACGGCGCTGTCGACGCCGCCGCTCACCAGCACCAGCACGCGGCTGGCGCCGACCGCGTCGCGGATCTGCTTGCTGCACTCGGCCTCGCGCCCCGCCATCGTGAAGTTGCCGGTGAGGCCGGCGATGTCGACGAGGAAGTTGCGCAACATGCTGGTGCCGTGCGCCGTCAGCTCCACCTCCGGGTGGAACTGGACGCCGTAGAGGCGCAGCTTCTCGTTGGCGATGCCGGCGCTGAAGGACGCGCTCTGCGCGATGGGCTTGAAGTTCTCGGCGATCTTGTCGAGCGAGTCGCCGTGCGTCAGCAGCACCTGCTGCACCTTATCTAGTGACCTGCAGGCGAAACGAGAGCTGTCAGCAGGACTCCATAATTGCTGAACATCTCATTAGTCGCAGACCGAACGGAAATATCCGAAAATGAATTTGAATACGATTATTGGGAACACCCCAAAAAATAATACTGTGTATTACCAGTAGTTCCCATAAAAGGCGGGCAACTTGAAGGAGTTCTTTCAAGTTGCCCACCTGTTATCGGGAATTACAGGGAATATACCCCAGAGATCAATGCAGTATTCGTTTTCTATAGTTCCTAAATGAATCACCATTCCATATTGGTAGGTACCGTATTCGCATTTCAGCCTAGAGCAGGCCTCCCCAACCTTTTAGCAAGGAAGAGCCAACTGGTCATTAAAACAGCTAATAATGCGTTGAATAGAACCTCAGAAATTCTACAGAAGAACCTCGACCAGCGAGCCATCTGTGGTTTACGACGATCCCTTATATTTTCATGAAATTTTCGGCTCGTGCAAGAACCTGGTACATAATAAACCGATCTTACCACGAATTTTCAAAGAGCCGCACCATACGTCTAAAGGAGCCGCTGGTTTGCGAAACCTGCCCTAGAGCAGCGGTCGGCAACCGAAACCTACATGCGTACCGCATTTTACATTCAACCAAATCGCAACCCCAGCGCATACCACCTATAAATAGGCTTCAATGGTGCGTCGCTCCAATAAAGTGTGATGCTACCCATGTAATAAGGATTTATTGGAGTGTCGACACTACTACATACGTTCTGTAAATGGTCTACCTGTTTGACCTACGTAAACTTTGTTACAGTCTCCGCAGGATAACAAATATACTCCCGATTTTTTATTCTTGACTAATTTATCCTTGCTGTTGTTAATATGTTTGTGGAGAGAATTGTTTGTTTTAAATGCTATTTGGTATCCCAGTTTCTTGAAGTATTTCGCAATCGTTATTGAGATCTTTCCTGTATATGTAAGTACACCTATGTGTCGGTTTTCATTTTTAATTATAGGGAAAATAAGTGACAGATTGTTTTTCTTGATTTTTGATTGTAATATGCTGTTAACAGCAACAGATATTCAACTTATAAGAAACAAGTCAAGTTTCTGTAAAACCATTATTAGTATGGAGTTGAAAACCGTTAATGCCTCTTCGATAAACTACTAGATTTTGAATTTCTGGCGAATCAACAAAGTTTGAGAAGCACTGTCGTAGATGGTGATCATATGCTAGCTTAGTAGTAGTCGAAATTGAGATTCTCTTATTCTACTTGCAAATTTCACCAAAAATATAAGAAATTTATTCTGCGTATGGCGTGCCACCCAAAATTCTATCGCGTGCCACAAAGTGGCACGCGTGCCATAGGTTACCGACCGCCGCCCTAGAGTGTATTTAAGCTGTCATCTCACTACTTCATGAACGTCTCGGAAGAAGCTCGGCAAATGACAGGCACTCTGACAGCTATGCTACCCTCTAGTCATTCTGATATCTTCTTGTGTTGGGGTAACTTTTATAGTGGCAGCAGCCACGAGAGCCCAGCAGGCTCCTCTGTTAATGGTCTCTGAAGACAGGCAGAGATTACCGTAGGGGTAATCTAGTGTCCTTACCACGAAGTAAAACTCGTTCATGTTGCCAGTCCGTAACTGGGCACTACAGTTAATAAACGCCATAAATCAATTCAGGATTACTTTTTTCCAGTCTTGTTGGCATTTTTGAACCATGGAACGTATCCTATATAAACCTCAATAAATCACCACTAGCCAGTAGGTGTAGGAAGAGCTAGACAAGTGACGGGCACTCGCATTACGGCGAGAAGGCCTATTGAAACCAGAGAGCCCCACATATCGGCTACGCTACCCTTTAGCCATATCCCTGCCTCCTTGCTATCTCCCTATGTTGGGACAACTTTTATAGCGGCCGGAGCCACCATAGCCCAGTAGACTTCTCTGTTAGTGGTCTCTGACAACCGACAGAGATGCGCGCAATGGGCACTTCCAGTCTCCCACCTACGCTACCATCTAGCCACCCTATCTCCCTGTGTTAGGACAACTTTTATAGTGGCCGCAGCCACCATAGCCCAGTAGACTTCTCTGTTAGTGGTCTCTGACGACCGTCAGAGATGCGCGCCATGGGCAACTGCAAACCCCCACTCCCGCCACCTGGCCAGGCGCTTACTTGAAGAGCAGACACTTCGTGTCCACCTCGATATCGTACTGGCCGTCCTCGCGCGTTTCGCGGCGCGCTACCGTGCCGCCGAACTCCTTGTTCATCATCTGCATGCCGTAGCAGATGCCCAGCACGGGCAGGCCTATCCGGAAGATGTCGGCGTCGTAGCGCGGCGCATCCGCCGCGTACACGGAGCTGGGACCGCCGCTGACGATGATCGCACGGTAGCCGGCCTCGCGGATGTTAAACGCCGGCGTGTCCAGCGGCAGGATGTCCGACTCGACGTTCAGCTCGCGCACCCGTCGGTCGATGAGCTTCCCGTACTGGGCGCCGGCGTCGAGGATGGCCACTCGCTCGCTGTGCATGCTGCCACCATTCGCCGCGTTCGTGTACTGACCCTCCGCACTGATGTTATGCATAGCGCTGCTCCAGCAACACTGCAACAGAGACGCCGATAGCTTAGAGCAGGAGGGAGAATATCAGACGTTCATGTAGTGGGTAAGGACCACCACGGTTTTCCTCGTCCTTATCCACCATCAGGGAGAGCCTGGGCTTTCTGTTAAGGGAACAGAGTATGCCGATAGCAGACCCACGACTATTCTCCGTACTTGTCCCTATATTTTCAAAGTGGCCCATGAGTTCATTTGCCTGGGACGGCCAACTCAAGGCCCGTGGAACGAACAAGGACGGGGAATATCCGACGTTCATGTAGTGCCTAAGGATCACCACGGTTTTCCCCGTCCTTGACCACCATCAGGGCCTGGGCATCCTAGGATTTCTAAAGTCCGCCGATAGTAGACCCACGGGTATTTCCCGTACTTTTCTCTTGGACTTGTCCCTGTATTTTCAAAGAGGCCCGCGAGTTCATTTGGGTTGACCGTCCCTGCTCCGGCCAACTCAAGGCCCGCGGACCGAACAATTACGGAGAACGAGTGTAGTGAATGTTGGATGGTAGATTAATCCCAGGTTTGTTATTAGCATTTTGCAATGCCGTTCAGATCTTATAATATGCATTGAGTCAATTTTTCAATGCATATTATAAGATCAATTACGGAGAATATCCGACGTTTATGTAGTGCGTAAGGACCACCACAGTTTTCCCCGTCTTTGACCACCATCAGGGATAACCTGGGCTTTCTAGGATTTCTAGAGTCCGCCAATAGTAGACCCACGGGTATTCCCCATACTTTTCCTTTGGACTTATCCCTGTATTTTCAAAGAGGCCCGCTAGTTCATTTGGGTTGATCATCCCTGCTCTAAGCATGGGACGGCCAACTCAAGGCCCGTGGAACGAACAAGTACGGAGAATGCCCGACGTTCATGTAGTAGGTAAGGACCACCACGGTTTCCCTGACTTTGACCACCATCAGGGACAACCTGGACTTTCTATGATTTCTAGAGTCCGCCAATAGTAGACCCACGGGTATTCCCCATACTATTTCTTTGGACTTGTCCCTGTATTTTCAAAGAGGCCCGCGAGTTCATTTGGGTTGATCGTCCATACTCTAAGCCTGGGACGGCCAACTCAAAGCCCGTGGAACGAACAAGTACGGAGAATGCCCGACATTCATGTAGTGGGTAAGGACCACCACGGTTTTGCCCGACTTTGACCACCATCAGTGACAGCCTGGGCTTTCGAGGATTTCTAGAGTCCGGCGGTGGCAGATCCAAGGTATTCCCCGTACTTGTCTCTATATTTTCCACGTGGTCCTTAATTCATTTGGGTTGGCCGTCCCTGGCTTAGAGAACAGTTTCTCAATGCGGGTGTCGGTGTTAAATGTTCTTGATCAGGGGTAAGTCATCATTTCTGGAACTTGGGGAACTGGGGTGTCATGGAAATCTGCATTATCTCGCTATTTGATGGGTATTCCCAGCGAGTCAAGAAAGTTTGGGAGACACTGACTTAGACTGTGAGAGACAGAGGGAGAGGGAGGTGGCGACGAAGGGTGACCTGGGGCACCTCTGCGACGAGCAGGAGGAGTTTGCGGCGAATGTTGCTGCCGGCACACGCACTCGCCAGGCGACTGTTTCGGGCATTATCTGCAGCTGCGAATCGGCAAAACTATTTCTGGCCGTCGCTTTATGATTCGCACTGGGTGCGAGCGAGGCGCAGATGCAGATCGCTTGCATGCATGACGAGTGGATAAACAAAACGGGCACATTTGGCGATGCACGCCAAATTGCCGAATGTTGCATCAGGCTGTTCGCTGCGATCGCGAAGGCGAATCTGGGTACGTGCGTCGGCGGTGCGTGTGCTGGCGAAAGATGCAAGCCGCTCTTCGTCCGGATGGCGGAAGAGTTCGCAGATTTCGTCACTGCCGGCCGCTGCCGCCGCATTGCAATTGAAATGCGCGCACGCACGGAGGCGGCGGGCGACGAGCCGCCGGCATGCTGCCGCACGCCCGCACCGCCCTGCTTACCTTCAGCTTCCAAGCGCTGCGCTTCACTCGCCTTTAATTTATTAAATGCACTTTTGCGAACGCGAGAAACGCACCGAATGTGCACAAGTGTCAATCACATCCGACATCGGACACAGCCGTCTGACAGCCAGTGCTGCCAATCGTCGCGCTGCGAGCGCACGCGCGGGAACTTCAACTTGGCGGCTGGCCGGATGCTAAAAATGGGTTCCATGAATATTCCCCACTTTCGTATTGCCCACAAGAAAACTCCCCACTCGTAAACCGCCCACATCGGTATTGCCCACACGAAAATTCC
>JAOEHK010001798.1:0-15603 GCA_025447835.1 Labidoglobus nevermanni
CCTTGAATTTTCCTTTGCGTTAGTGGTGTCCCAGAAGTACACGGAACATGCTCAATATTTCATTTCCATCGAATTGTATTTTCAGAGTACAACAATAACACACACACACACACATATATATATATACATTCATTTTTATATATAGAGATATAGATGCTAGAGAAAACAAAAACCAGTACAAGAAAAGTCAATACCGAAAATTAATTGGCCATTGAAAATCAATGTGTTGAACCAAAAGCGCAATTAGTTCCTCTAGAAGTGTTGCGTTCAGAAGACAAACCAATCACTTTCATTGCATCCCCTGATCGAGCTGGCAATCCTGAGTAATCTATTTCCATGCTATCGTGATGTATTTTTGCTCCATGAACCAACCCTTATCTTGCTCCCATCCACACCAACTCAACCATAAAGCGGCTTTTGCTCCTCTGGCTATATTCGTCTCATCTTCGTATCCGCATGAAATGCGCACGTGGATGAATATACACAGACACAAGCATGATACATTTTCACTAGCTGTCTGAAAAACTTATTTTAGATTGTATGTGAATGGGTTAGTGTAAGTTGCGGGTAATTCCTCGATTCCGTTTTTTTCAACAATTGAGGGAATCGGAAAAGCGGAATTTTACACTTGAAACAATATCAGAAATTATTCATTTCTATTTCGTGCTCCCCAGTTAGTAAGTACGACATTATCTTTTCATGGAAGTGCAAAATGGTCATTAGCTTTCATCCAATTCCACTTCCTTTGACAATAAACTGTCACAGAAAAACGTTCGCGATTAGCAAAGGTTCAAATTACACGTAAATTATTCACTGCAACTTCATCATCGTGGCTCAATCCTGAACATCTGTGTGCTGCATCAAATTAACAAAACGTATTTTTGCACATCTCTAGAAGACCATGAAGATTTTTATCACGGAAAGCGTCGCTGAGTGGCGAAGAAGACCAGAGCGAAATTGATAGATTAGATAAGGTCATTGCATGGATTTTCTTATTTGAATGCAAGTGGTAATTCTCGAGATTATTCATGCATGTACATGCATTCAGTTTTAGTGCTAACATCAATGCACAACAAACCAACATTTGCAAATTCGTCCGACGAGCGACAACTTGATGGCAAAACGGAAATGGAACTTAAAACTGCATCCAGAATCACCATAATAATACATTCGGCAAACTTGCGAGAAGAGCTGAAACTTGAACTACTTGTTCAACTTGTGCAAAGCTGTAATTTATTCCACCGACATTTATTCAGTTTGCAATTATGTCATGCCTAGTAGCTGGCTTTTTCTGTAATTACAATCATATTCATAATAGTATTTACCAAACATATCATCAATTATTTCCGTTGTAGATGTAATTGTAAGTGCATGCATGAATTAATACTATAAAATGGCGTAAAAATATATTTCCCGCCAATTAATTTCGGCGGACTATTAATGTGCTGGCAGTTTATCGTCAAATCATCAATATTAGGTTGAAATTCGCTTACAAAGGTCGAGCTTTTACATTTAAATTAACTACCCTGTTCTACCCATATTTAGTTTAATACTGGAATACTACACCTTATATTTTCTTCCCTCTGCGGCTGCTCGTTTACTGCTTGCTTCCTATCTCCCAGGGGGCAAATTTGCCTCAGGCCGTTATGAGTCAGTATACGACCGCATTGGCATTGTTTGCTGAGCGGGAAATCTTAAGAAATTCAATGCAAAAACTTAGATGGAAAAAAATCATAAACTCAGGCGTGTTGCATCAAATATGCACATACAGAGTAATCTCACCTACAGTGGACGGATGTCATTTATTCGCTTATACTGGACGACATCTTCAAATAAATTCTATCAACATTCAGTCTGAAATTTCAATACTTTGTAGCTATTTAGGGGAATTCCCCGTAACTGTTCCCTTATTTGTTCTGTCGCCAGCTGTTGAAATTAAAAGAAACCGTGCATAAGGGGGCAGGGGGAAATATTTTTTTTTGAAAAGTGGCGGTTCGCCAAATAAACATATAGATGTATTTTGTCTTTAGCTTTCTTAAGTTGTGATCTTAGGCAGTGGACTCAAGAAGTGTGGACCCAGGATAATAGCATAAATGCGTAAACCTACATGTTATATGATTTTAAACATTTTGAATCGTGAGCTGATAGGACGCTTTTAATCTTATGGTTTAATCCACCGCACCAGACTTGATCAGATACCTTGGCCACACCCAAGAATCTCACGAACAAATTCATTTTCCTTCTAGTGACCGTTCGATTTCGCCACCTGACAAGTTGAAGCTGTTTTGCTGGGCCGTGATAAGTTGTCTTTGTTCGACGACGAATTTCAGTCCTTTCAGAAAGAGTATTTCAAACGGTTAGTCATAGTTGGTAATAGTGTTTTAGTTCGATACGATGTGGCTTCATGTACTGATTTTCTGCGTTTTGGGACCATGATGACATCAGTTACTTTCCACAGTTGGGGGAGATATTTCAGTGGGAATGGCGCATTAATTGAATTGGTAATCTTAAGTGCAACCTTTCTAGATAGTTCCTTGAGGACGGCCCAGTAATGAAATACAAAACTGGAATTCATTTTATCAGGCTACTGCTGTCTGTTGCTGTATTTGGCTGGAAAACAGTTTCTAAGTGGTTTGCAAATTTCAATGCGTTTTGTTCATTTACTCCCAGCAGAGACTGAAGATATTGTAGAACATTTCTGGGTGTTTGCATATCCTGTGTTTGAAGGTTTTTGGTCGTTTCCATAGCGAATAATCAGTACCAGAGTCGTTTGTTAACGTTATGAGAAAATCACTCAGGGTGTCCTTCGTGATTTTCTTATTCTCTTTAATTGCGTTTATTACAATTTGTTCCTTGATTTCCTGGCTCCTTATTCTAACATTTGTTTTGAGAAGTTTATTGGTCTCAGTAGGCTCAAGATTTGAGGTGTGCTTTCCCAAGCTGCTTACTCCACGTCAGGGTTGGGTTTTAAGTAGGGTAATAAGAAAACTTACTTTATATTCTATCTACGTACTCCATCTTGCCATGTTAAGGCACCCACTGGCAACTGCCACCCTGTTCTGTCACCTAGTTTCATAACACGTTTGGATGTGTCGGCGAAAATTAAAACAACCCGTGTAAATGATTCACCACTTGTTTTTTGAGCTTTCCACGTGGTAATTTGTTAAGGTGCTAGCAGAACAAGTAGGACAACGAAGCGCGAGAAATTTAAGTAACAATTAGAATGCAAATGAAATTAGGGCTTAAATGCAAAAAGTTTGTAAAAATGGCATCGTTCCAGGGTGAGAATATGGCGGCGGCAAACGTGTTGCGTGCGACACGAAAATTTAGTGTAAAAATGCGTCGCAAAAATGTTCCTAGCTTTCAATTAAGAGCATTACGATCATTGCATTCGGGCGATGAGGAAACTGATGAATTCCAGCCTGGATATCGAGTGGAATTCGTGATCAAATGCGGCCTTTGATGTTCGATTTGAATGCAATAAAACTGCGCCGAATTTTTGCCGGTAATTGCTTTCTGCGTTCACCATTGCACACGTTTTGCTTTGCACATTTTCCGTGTTTGTGGAACCTATTTGCAAATCTACCAACAAAGCGTGCTCCTCGTCCTCATCCTGTTGACACTTTGAACGCAACAAAAATGTGCATACTGTTCTGAAACAGTTGCAAATATCACAGTTACAAGCATGACTAGTCGGCGCACGTTGTGGAAGAACGGAAAAGGAAGCTTCGGTCGTAAGGTTACGAGAATTCGGATTTTAGGTGTACAGTCGCCAATGTTCGACGCAAACTTTGTAAAACAGGGCGAGAACGGCGAGATTCTGTTGTAGTATTCATGCAGGTAAACGAAATTGAATTAATGCAATGGCATTGATTCGATATAGGGGTGGGCCTTGTTATACATTCAATAAGTGTTCATCCAGGAAGAAAACGAGACTACATTGACTAAAAGCAGCGGTGTAATCAAATCAAGGCACAATTTTCAATTTGATAAACCGTGGGATAATAGATTGCAAGCAAAATGTAGCCAACCCCTAGTCTAGTGACTTGGGTTCAATCCCTCACAGAGCGTTACCATAGACTACGGAGCGGTCAGTAGAAAGAGGGCAGTACGACATCTGAAATGGCAGATGGGGTTGCAATCGTAGAGGAGTCTCTACGATTCCCCACCCAATCGCAATAACCCAATCCTGTATTCCCTTCTAAAAACTAAGAGACCGTACAAGGAGGATGTAGAACGGGCCCAAATGGTAGGGCCTAAGTGCTGCGTGTCGCACTCTCTCCAACAAACCAACCAACCAACTTAGTGATGGGTTCAATCCCTGGCAGAGCGTTACCATTGACTACGGAGCGGTCAGTAGAGAGAGGACAGCACGACATCTGAAATGGCAGATGGGGTTGCAATATACTCCTCTATTCCCTTCCAAAAACTAAGAGACCGTACAAGGAGGATGTACAATGGGCCCAAATGGTAGGGCCTAAGTGCTGCGTGTCACACTAACTCCAACAAACCAGCCAACCAACATAGATGGCGCACGAATGGCCCCTGAGTCTTAGTGACTTGGGTCCAATCCCTGGCAGAGCGTTACCATTGACTAGGGAGCGGTCAGTAGAGAGAGGACAGCACGACATCTGAAATGGCAGATGGGGTTGCAGTACACTCCTCTGCGACTCCCAATCCCATCCTAATAACCGAATCCCATATTGCCTTCCAAAAACTAATAGACCGTACAAGGAGGATATACAATGGGGCCAAATAGTAGGGCTTAAACGTTACACGCCCTCCACCAAACCAATCAACCAAAATACAGCGTAGGATAAGATTGTTATCCAGTTTGCCCTAAAATAAGCATAAATTGAAGCAAATATTTTGTTGCAGCCATTCTTGTTATCATCGGCGCTGCGATCTATCCGATGGGATGGGATAATCGGGAGATGCGAGAATCCTGCGGCAATGCAAGCAATATTTATCGACTAGGTCAGTATCGTAGGGAAACAGAATCAGTTTGCTTGCCGTCGACTGCATATTCACGTTTACGGCTGCCATCTCCAGCGGTTCCCGCCAAATAATTCGTTTATAAGGAGATAAAGAGCTAATCCAGCTTTTTGTACGCCACCGCTCCGCTATGCGCTGTGGAACGATATGTTGCAAGCATGACCCAAGTGCTCGTTGGGCGAAAATTAGACGACAAGGGTGGTTAGCGGAAAACAGATACGATGTCATAATGTTCGCTCACACGCAAAAGCAAAAACAAGAATGTAGCCGAGATTGCGAGGTGCGGAAATATGGGCCTGTCTCTTTTCAGCATCAAATTAATATATTAGTCCGTTGGTGCATCCTGGGACATGCTGTGGCATAAGTGGCCGCATTGGCAAGCGAAAGAGCACAAGAAACGATCGCTTCTTACTGCCAGCGACATGGCTGTCATCAATTTAGATAATCAAATTGATTGGGCAAGTAGGAGAAGAAGTTGGAATATTGTTACGCTTGTTGTTTGCTTTGGCAGCAAAACAAGGCGGCTGTCCTCGGCCCACTATGCTTTTTCTTCAACTCATAGCGTCTATCAACATGGCGGCCTCTGAACGGTTGTTACATGTTTTTATCATTCCGATTCTCGTTTCAGGCACTTGCCAACTCTCCTGGTCCGTCTACCTGCTTGCCGCCGCCGTGCTTCTACTCATTCTTTGTTTCTGTTTGCTCACCAAAGCCCAGTGCTAATGATCTTCAAGTCGTTAAGTGTTTGAGGACAATTATCCGACATTCATGAATGTGCGCGATGTGGAGCTAGAAAGCGGTGTAAGGCCAAATAAGCACACAACATCTACATCACAGGAATTTATTATGTAGACACTTTGCATAAAATATTATACCAGTTGCTAAAGGATTGCTTAATGAATTAATGAAACAAATATTTTACTGATGATCAACTATGTTAAGTTTCTACTAGGCTTCTCTATAAACGTAACAAATAAATTTGCAATAATTTCAATGAATCTTGCATTTATTCAACATGTCAACTGTTTCTTCATAAGGTAAGAAATATTTCATCTATTGAAATGCTTACAAACATTGTATAAAGCTACAGACTAACGCAGCTTCTATGTTCTACGTCGTACTTCTATCAAATTGAAGGTAAGATTTCCCAGGAGATAATTTTAGCCAGGATTATGAATACACAGTGACGGCTCTAGCATTTCAGCGCTCCGATGCCAAAACAGTCATCGGTTATTTATAATGTTCCTAGATGCAACGTACAAGCACGGGGAATACCAGAGGTACCGCCACCAGACGACGGTTATGGTATTCCCCGTGTAGACCGCTGCATCATATCGAAATGTCTAATGGCCCATCTCACCGGCACTACTTAAATTGGCACTTAACCAGTGGCGTACCTTGAACATTTGCCGTCCGGGGCGGTTTCCCAATTTGCCGCCCGGGGCGGTTACCCAATTTGCCGCCCTTTCCCAATTAATAAAATCATAGCTTATATCTTTATACTTCATACTTAAATGTGCTTTATGGCCGAATGTCAGCATCGAAAAAGTTTACAAATACACATCTGAAGGGCAATAATGTCTATTATTCAATTCTCAATAAGTAGCCGCATTTTGGAATGCAATAGACCACATTTAGGACACTTCTAAGATGCATTTCTGATGGAACTACGGACAATTTTTGAAATCATACAGCACATAAAACTTACAAAGTGAATAGTAATATATACAAAACGTCGATGGAGGTTTCTTGGAGTATTGGAGTATTGAATAGTAATAGTAAACAATTTATGAAAATGCCGCCCTCAAAAATGTGCCGCCCGGGGCGGTCCGCACCCCCCCCCCCAGGTACGCTACTGCACTTAACTAAGTGTTACATTTTAGTTGCGCCTCACCAATGTTTTCTAAGTTGGTGAGCCACAGTTGAATCATCCACGGGGGGCACAGATTTAAGCGGCATATTGACGGTCCGGACGATAACCACTGGATGGAAATGAATTCAATAATGATCAGGTCACTTTGGTATGGAAGAGATCGTTTTACTGGATTCAATTATCGAGAGTAAAAATCTGTTAGGTATATCGAGATTGTACATAAACGACTCTTCAAAATATAATTTAACATGATTTTTTACTCTCAGAATATGCTTATACAAGTGATTGCTTCGTCATGAACTTAAGAATAGTTTGCAGAAACACAAGCAGCAAGATTAAAGAAGCCGACTTGGGCTTTTGCTTTGGATGTTATGCGACAAATGGGTGACATGTGCATTCCACCGAAATGCGCCAAGTTGAGATGATCACCTAGTCACCTCTTCAAGAGATTGGAGTAGTATCAGCACCATTTCTGTTTTTGCCGAAAATGTTGGTAAAACAATAAATCAGGCATTGAATTAAAATGGTCACTCCATATATTTGTTTGTCTGAGAACAACTATTCCAATAATTTCCTGCATTGCTGCGTGATATAACAAATTATGGCGAATATTTTAGGTTAAATAGAGTTTAAGCGACCCTTTTGGCTAAATTAAATTAAACCTTGCTTAGACGTTAAATCTTGTAGGTGCAACGCTTCCACCTGGAGCCGACCCTGTTGTAGAAATCGCAAATGCTCCGGAAAGTTAAATAAAAGTAGTCCTGATTCCAATTTACTTACTGTAGAGACAAAACCTTCACCTAAATACCTTTGTAAAATGAATTTTACAAATGGATGAAAATATTATTTCATTCATTTTTCGACTAAACGAAGTTAAGTGAACAACGTCATATATGTGTTATCTTAGAACAATCATAAATTATACTGGGTTGAGCCCTTAATATTATGAGAAATCTGGGAAGTGTGGACGCTTAGTCTCCACTTCTTAGCGATCTTCCGAGACTGGGAACTAGGATCTTTCACGTTACCGCTTCAAAAACAAATTCTTTCTTGAATGAATATAACTTTAATCTTAATCAATTGCTCTCTCTCTTTCAACTCTGTAGTGCCTCTTTCTATCGTCAGTCCCCCTTCCTCAGTGTGACCAATATCGTACTGTAACGTTATTAATATCAACATATATATAACATTAATTACAAACTGAATAGAGGAAGGTGTCGATAAATTAATAAAGACATTAGTTCACCAAGCCTTAAATATGGCTATTTTCTTGATTACCCTATTTTGTTTCCAATATCCTATGCATTACGTTATGAAATTCATAATTTCTGTACATTTATTCGGCCAATAAAACATGAATCCCGCTATAAAAGTGGTCTCTCTACATCACAACGTCTCATATCATGCGAATGTAAAGTGCATTTAATGCCTCCATTTTAATGCTTTATTTTCATACCTGTTAGCCTGTAGAAGTCAGCATCTCAGGAATAATATTGCGGGCAATCTCTCCCTCTGCCAAGATCTGGCAGATTTAGTATTTCAATGCTTATCCCGCGAGGGAAAACTGTTCACTCAGTGCTGTTTACCATTTGCTGATATTGTACTCTATAGGATACCCTCAACTTGTAAAAATGGATATTATCATGTTAACATGGAGTGTACAGCGAAATCAAACCGTCACAAAACGAGAAACTTATTTATGCTGCGCCTTTTCATGTATTAAACGGCATTTTTATGCTTTACTAGATTTCCGGCTTTGATTGCATTGTGTTGATCGACGAGCGAAGCGCTCCGAAAAGCGAAATTTGTTCCGGTTGTCAGTTTTCGCATGCAGCGAAGTGAAAATTGCTTCTATTATGTGATCTTTCTAGGAATCCTCATAAATATTAAACACAGCCATTTAGTATCGCGTTATGGTTGGTTAATTCGATGGCATTGGAGCCAATTGTTTTTATCGTCACCGCATTACAGTTGCTAAACTGATACGTGGCGAAGAAAACAAGAAGCAAGAGGAAAATACACTTCCTACAAGACCACTCATTCTGGGAGCAAAGATTGCGTTGTGTGCTCATCAAATTATATGGACTAGAAGGCTACATGTACGAAATAAAAGAGGGATGAAAAAGAAACGGGCTTAGACCTGTTCGATAATGGTTGCTAACGTTCTTGTAGGTTTCGCATCATTCATCTTCCAAAATTGTCTAATCCTATCCATGACAGAGACGCCCAAGGACTACAAAGGAAACAAGTTTTGGACACCGCCACGGAAATGCCTCAGTTTTGCATGTACACTGGAACGCACAACCCCCTCCCCTTATTCTAACTGCTCGCTATTATCATGCTTTCTGCAACCTCAAGCGCTGTCGAACTCCAACAACTCGGCCTTTATGACCTAGAGCTTCAAATGTTGAAAGTTCGATATGTTGTCATATTTCTTTTCAATCGAGCTATCAGGGCTAAAATATTTTTTCATTCTTCGCGTGAACTGAATGTCAACATTGTTACGAGGAATTGTGCCTACTCAATTATGTCATTTGAATTCATCACTGATCGTCGGAAAAGCATTGTCCTATTGGCCTCATTCTGAGTAGCTATTTATCTTTGGAGATCGGAACGGAATAGATGGGATATACATTGTTTAATCGAGGTATATTGAACTCAAAGTTTTTTTTGTCGGAGGGCGTGAGGCACAGGCATTACTTAGATCCTACTTTTTGGGCTCCTTGTACGGCCACCTAGATTGGAAGGGAATATAGGATAGGGTTATATAGATTATTGGGATGCGATAGGGAGTCGTAGAGGAGCGTACTGCAACCACATCTGCCATTTCAGGTATCGTACTGTCTCTACTAGCCGTTCGATAGTTAAAACAGTAACGGTGTGCAAGGGATTGAACCCAAGTCTGGGCATCTGACATCGGCACTAGTAGAAAGTGGGAGTAAATTTAATTTAGTTTACCTTCGTGGTTAATTTCGTTATGGTAAGATATTATTGTGATGTATAAACTCCAAATGGGATTTAATAATTCGTTACTACATAATATTTCACAATACTTCAGTTTATTGCTATAGATCACGATTATAGCGTAGTAGATTTAAAGAATTATTTAGTAGCATGTGGACACTGATTCAACTGAGTGCACAACCCTCATTCTCGGGTGAATTTTATCTCCACAAGATTTAAGGGCTTTATTCCTCTTTGCAATCTTATTTCTTCTAGCATTAAATTGATTTTAGCTATTGAGCGGAAAATGTTCTATAAATATCTTGAATGGCTGCTCCATAATATTACAAAATTCCAATTTGGCTTGGGAGTAAATTGCTCGCAATATACGAATGTGTTGAATTAATATTATTCAGTACAATTATCAATTTTTTACTCTTAGATGGCTGTTGTACTCCTATTGCTTTCTTTGCGTATGTTTTCACCCACTGCTGAACAGAACCTCCTCGAAGCTTTATTGAAGTCATTATTCGGGTGTTAGCCTTATTTCTATCATGCCATCCCAGCAATGTTGGCAGTGCTTAATGTAAGATAAGAAGTTTCACGTTGTTACTACTTTCATCAGAGTGAGCATGCTCTTAATATTGCACGGAATTGTTATTCGCGACCGAGATAATATGCAAATGACTTGAAATAGCTACTGATGCTAAATATCTAAATATTCTGCCATGGCTCGTTGCACTGTGATTCAATTTTCAAATTTTTATTACAATGAAGAAATCTGATAAGTAATTTGCCAAGTGCTAGTTTCGCATAGAATCAATATTCCCTACTTATAATAATTAAAACTATTATTAGTACTTGGTATCCCTAAGAAACAGAATATGACATCAAGATTACATATTCTTGTGTGTGTGTAATGTCCATTTTGGATTCATTAACGAAGCGAATATCTCGTGGCTGTTCAGACAGTTTTTTATGGGGGGTGTCTGCACTTAGGCGCCTTTAATTGGGCCCATTGGGCTTCCTACCTTAGTTCTAAGTCTAAGTTCTAAGATCTCGCTCTGAGGGTAGGACAGTCGATCAATACTGTAGTCCCGTGTGTAGCTGTCTCCGCCTACTTCCAATCTGCAGTTTTTCTTTCATTTCCTTTGTTTTATGAAGAGGCTGATGGGAAACCCTGTGGGGCTGGCCGCTCGGATAGGCAAATGGAGGCGATGTTAGCCTTGACAGATCCACTAAACCTCGGCCTTGCACTATGGCCGTGCTCTTGGCTAGTAGAGAGAGACAGATAAGAGGATATAAGACCGGGCACGAGCCCTCCCAGAGGGGGGGATCTAACCTGGTACCTAAACCTGACTACATAACGGGGTCGCTCACCAGGCTGCAAGGCCTGGGGTAGCTATCGGAGTCCCCAGGCGCGTACCGGGAGATTTCGAAAATGGCTGGGTTAAGTGACCCACAACTGAGGCACGGAGGCTTTTATACCCGTTTGTATACGTTTGTTATGCAATAGCTTCCCGGCAACAGATGTAGACGCATGCGCAGATGACCGATGTCGATCGCTATTCCTGTGCCGTTTGTCATGAATAGTGCTGGTGTTTTCGCTATAACTTTCGAACCATGAGGTTTTTCCATTTGTCTTTCCTCCCATATTATGCCAGGAGTATACAGAACATGCTCAATATTTCATTTCGATCGAATTATTTGTATTTTAGGAGGAGATCCTATACATACACAAAGATGGACAGACCCCAAATGAATTCATTTATATATATATAGATATCTCTTTGTGACGCATATGTTCGAGGACACTTCGAAGCAATTGAACCAATGAATAAAACTTCATAAACAAATCGAGCCCATTTACAGACGCATTTACATTTTTATTGGTTTTGTTTTAAAGTACTTTTCATCGTTATAATGGCTCGTATTGTATGAAATTTCATCGCATTGAGCCGAAAAAAGACTGAAATCCTTGAAACCACACTTTGCTGACATTGTTCGGCATTATTGGCAATTATCATTCAAACTCAAACCAACATTATAACTTCAGGCCGGGTGCATTGAGAGACCATTAACTATAACAGTTTCAGTAACAGTCGGCGTGACATTTGTCAGGTTTTCTGCATTTCAGTCTTTTACTTTCCTTTCATATCAAACCATCATATCGACCACTTCATTAGCTTGATATAGCTCATTTGCCAGATACATAGTACACACTAATGCGTTGAATACATTTCTTACAGCTACTAGGATTGTAGAAACCGATTCTTTTCCCGTTGCTAATGGTCATTGTAGTCTGCCGATTGAAAAGTATATCTTCACAATTTTATGATATCTTATATCGCAGTTATACAGGACGCATTTGGAAATGTTGGGATCAAACCTAAGGCAAGAGGTTTCCTAATGATGAGAAGAGACGTGATTGCGGTGTGCTTTTTCGCGATTGGCAATAGGCCTTTAAGGCCTGGATGAAGGTTTATGTATAAGGTGACCACAGGGAAGAACAGTTCCGCGTTTTAAAAATGTCCCAATTTTGTCCCGCCATGGCTAGCTCCAGGCGGAAGCAATCCACCTAGTATTAGGGCACCTCCAGGCGATGTTTTTATAATTTGTACTCTAATAAGTAAGACATAGTGGGCAAGTACGGGCAATATCCGTCATCGACTAACGAGACTTCAGGAATTCCCCGGTGTTTGTCCGCTGCAGATTGGCCTGGGAATAAGTGGACCGAAATGGTAGGCGCTGTGTACCGCTATGCTTTCGAGAAAATGTGGTTTGTCCCGCTTTGCCAATGTGCAATCCCAATCAGCATAGAGATTGCAGGAATTGGCAAGCAATGAGAAAATTGCTCTCCCCACATCCTTGTGCTCCAGCTTACTTTAATAAATTATCAATTGATTGTGGGTTAAAATAAAAAATTGAAATTTATTCGCTATTGGATATCATTGCGAACAGAATGCCGACGCAATCCTGCACGCCTTATGATTGATTGCGGCTTTAATTAAATTTATATTGCTGCTTTTGCCCGTCAGACAAATTGAAGATGTATTTAAGGCTACCCTCATCTTTCAATGAGATTAATTATATCGCTTTCCGTTCTGTTGTCAGCTTAGCGATGGAATTGAAGGTCTTCAAGCCGGCGAAATTTAATTACACGTGAATTCGAAGCATGCCATTGATTTGACGTACGCACAATTACACAAATGGGGGCGGCTAATATTAGACGATATGGTCTGGATGGCCTATGCTATGCAATTACATCCAAGGACGCGTTTTATGTGTGAATGGCACGCTGTTAGCTAGGCTTGAGGGTGTGAAGATGAATGCATTTGTTTTGGCTCGCTGCGGTCCTAATTAGCAATACGTAAGCGCATTGTCACCATAAACTATCAGATAATTACTTGATCATCCCTTACACGGCTGCAGGCTGCGCTAATGAGAAGGCTTCAATTACTTGAAATCAACACCTTCATCTGGAGGTTCAATTATGAAAATTTCATTCCTCCATTTTAGGTTTCCGAAGCAGCTCTAACATATACGACCTGGGAATGAAGCAAATATATATACAGCGTCCTGCAACCACGTCGTTTCAGACGCCATACGGTTTCCACTGGCCACACGGTGACCAGTTCTGTTTTTTACAGAACTATTTGGGATTCCAGACCATAATGGGTTTTAATTGCAACAACATCCTGCCGGGGATTGACCCCAACACTTTCGGTGGGGCAACTGTCCTTTAGCCACTCGGTTACCTAGCTGTTATGATGCAAATACATATACGACTTTGAACCAACGACAAGTTTAATAACATATCGAATGCATTGAAGAACAATGCAATTTGTCATTGTTCCATTAAAGCTATGTATTGTAGTAAGCTTGTTCATGCACTATATGAACAAGCTAAATGTACATTGATTAGGGTGCGGAAATATATCGTTTTCATAAATTTCCGCTCAACTATTGTGCCGGACCAAATTGTTGTAGTCCTGAACAGATAAAATTCCAGTTTCAAGAAGAATATGGTTGAATATAATAGAATAGTTGGTGTTTACAAGGACAATATGTGCATTATTTTACGAGTTTCGGCATGTCTAGGGAAGCAGCATGTTCAATTTAAATCGCTTTCGTATACCACCATAAATATCATAAATGAATGTAGCAGGGTTGCGGTGTTATACCAGGTATTCTAATAAAATATTGAAAGGTTTGATATTGTGCTAATTTCGCTCCGCTTGCACCATTTCGTCGAATTACGGAGCAAATGAATTAATTATTGTTCCAGGGGATTGTAATTGCATTTTATTTTTGCAAAACTTTCAAGTCAGAGAACAAGGGAACGAATTTTCCGGACTATTGTATTTGGATAGTCGATAATTGTTTCATGAATTATTGTTAGATTCTCTTCTTTTTTGCACCATACTTGTCCGCTGCCGTATATTTGTGATAACGTTTTCGTTTTCTGTTTTCAGTGCCTTGCTGAAACTGACACTATGCGAGGAAACGTAAAAACATATTTTAATTATAATGGCAACAAGAGTGCAGGTGCAAAACTTTATATCACTACTTGGTTGCAATATTATTCACGTCTTGAAAATAAGAAATTGTTGACGTTATATCTATATTGTTGAATATGGATGAATATGGCTTAAACCAGATTATGTTTTATTGTCATCAAGTGTAATTGGCACCTGAATGAATATATGAATGCCAATAGGCATTTGAAGTGGCCTCAGAGAGATAGTAAGAGATTCTCTTTACCCCAATTACGACTGTTTTGGCAAACGTCAAATTTTTGCAACATTTACATCAACTCCCTGGGCGATTTTTGGATATTCAGTTAATTCTACAACTCGCTAATTACCCTTCGGTATATTAGCTCAACGTGGTTATGAACAGCTTTGCAGCCTGCAGCGATATCAACGTGAATACCCAATACCAGAAACATAAAAGTACAGTAGAACCTCATTATTCGCGTTGCCCCGAATACGCAAACAGCGAATATGGAGTGGTATATCGTACAGGTATCATATATAAAAATTGTGAATAAAAATGAGTCATTTTCTCCATCCATTAGACATATTTTATGTATATTGCCTTTTCTGCACTTTGCGACCTTCTAGGACCACCTATATGAACCTATACCCTACTCGCTCGGTAGCCGAGCGGTAACGCAGATGGCCCACAAGCTTAGTAACTTAGGTTCAATCCCGGGCATAGCGTTATCGTTGCGTATCGTTGTGGTTCGTGCCAAATTCCGTACTCGTAGATACTGCTGGCGGACAAGCACGGGGAATACCCATCTTCGAGTAACGAGACCCAGGGTATTCCCCGTACATGTCCGCCAGCAGTATCTACGAGTACGGAATTTGGCACGAACCACTTATGAACTGTTATTGGCTTTACTCTTACGTCGACCCCTATTCACATCTCGTAGAGCCCCAATATCTTGTTGTCGTAGACCCCTACAAGTCAAAATCGACACCCAGGGGTCGACATCGACCGCCTTGGGAATCACTGGGCTAGTAGAAAGAGGGTAGTACGATATCTGAAATGGCAGATGCGCAGGACGATTCCCCATCCCATCCTTATAACGGAATCCTATCTTTCATTGCAAAACTAAGTGACCGTACAAGGAGGATATACAATAACCCCAAATAGTAGGGCCTAAGTGTTGCATGTGGCTGCACACGCTCCAACGAAATAAAAAAGGTAGGACTTGGAAGCTTAGTTGGTACTGTCTCCGCCCGCGAATGGCGTAGTGCCGGGTTCGATTCCCGGTCCAGGTC
>JAOEHK010001829.1:3267-15574 GCA_025447835.1 Labidoglobus nevermanni
GGTTATTTGAAAATTCGTCGTAAATGGGGATATTATGTATCAGGCCCTTCTAAGTACCGCTGCATGAAAGACAAGTGTCTACTGTATATTTTGTGCGGCTCTTTTCAGCCCTTTGTTGGCTGTTTTAAGGGAAATTTGGCTTTTCCTCGCCGAAAAGCTGGGGAGCCCTACCCGAGGCCCTAGGGTAGGGTTCGCGAATCAGCAGCTCATGCGGCTCTCTTCGAAGAATGGTGCGGCTCTTTGAAAATTCGTCGTAAAATAGGGATATTATGTATAGGGCCCTTCTAAGTACCCCATCACGAAAGACAAGTGTCTACTGTATTTTTGTGCGGCTCTTTTCAGGTCCTTTTTGCCTGTTTTAATGGTAATTTTGCTCTTCCTCCCCGAAAAGTTGAGTAGCCCTGCCTTAGACCATAGGGCAGGGTTCGCGATCCAGCGGCTCGTGAGCCGTATGTGTCTCTTTTCGAAAAATGGTGCGACTCTTTGAAAATTCGTCGTAAAATGGGGTTATCATGTATCAGGCCCTTCGAAATACCGCAGCACGAAATACAAGTGTCTACTGAATATTTTGTGCGGCTCTTTTCAGCCCTTTGTTGGCTGTTTTAAGGGAAATTTGGTTTTTCCTCGCCGAAAAGCTGGGGAACCCTATCCAAGGCCCTAGGGTAGGGTTCGCGAATCATCGGCTCATTAATCTCATGCGGTTATTTGAAAATTCGTCGTAAATGGGGATATTATGTATCAGGCCCTTCTAAGTACCGCTGCATGAAAGACAAGTGTCTACTGTATATTTTGTGCGGCTCTTTTCAGCCCTTTGTTAGCTGTTCTAAGGGAAATTTGGCATTTCCTCGCCGAAAAGCTGGGGAACCCTACCCGAGGCCCTAGGGTAGGGTTCGCGAATCAGCAGCTCATGAACCTCATGCGGCTCTTTTCGAATAATGGTGCGACTCTTTGAAAATTCGTCGTATAATGGGGCTATTATGTATCAGGCCCTTCTAAGTACCTCAGTATGAAAGACAAGTGTCTACTGTATGTTTTGTGCGGGTCTTTTCAGGTCCTCTTTGTCTGTTTTAATGACAATTTGGCTCTTCCTCCCCGAAAAGTTGAGTAGCCCTGCCTTAGACCATAGGGCAGTGTTCGCGATCCAGTGGCTCGTGAGCCTTATGTGTCTCTTTTCGAAGAATGGTGTGGCTCTTTGAAAGTTCGTACTAAAATGGGATTATTATGTATCAGGCTCTTTTAAGTACCGCAGCACGAATGCTCGAAAGACAAATGTCTACTGTATATTTTGTGCGACTCTTCCTCAACGAAATGTTGGGGAGCCCTTCCCTAGGGCCTATTTCGCTGTGGAGCTTTGAAAATTCATCATGAAATTGGTTTATTATGCATTTCATGAAAATCCAAGTAACCGTCTTCAACTGTAGATGGCCAATTCTGGCACTGAATTGCTGGTTTTTGCACATTTTATGACAATGTTTCTAAATTATTTGCGACCATTTTCTGCCCAGTGCGCCGGCGATTGTGTTTTATTAAAACTATTGTTCAAATAGAAAGTTAATCTCTCCCACTTCAAGAGTCTCTTCATTCAAAGAAAAAATTTGGGCAGTTCCTGATGAAGTTGGAGAATTGATAAATAAAAAATATATTGACACATTAGCAAAAAATAGAGATTTGATTGTGTCGTGCTAATCAAATGCAATGTGGTAATTTTAATGTCGAAACCACTTGTAAGTCCGTATTGAGGGATAGCAGACGTAATTTTTCTAGTGAAAATATTGAAAAACATTTAATTGTACATTGTTTTTGTAATAATTCATTCAATTGCAGCCACTATCCCATTGATTGGGCAAGGTGTGGCATAATGGGGCTTAATTGTTGCCATTGAATACTCGACATTGTCGCGGAACTAACTTGTCCAATTTCGCCAATGTATCCAGCGAACTGTAGCAGTGCCAGCAGATAGAAACTTTAGAGGAACTCAGCGTGGTCCTCCTAATGATCTCCCAAGCTGGTAACAATGAATGTTGCTTGAATTCCTAAACAACATTGTGATAGTGAAAATGCATCAATTTGTACTCAAAGTCCATTATTACAGAAAGTTACTTATCCCCCCACCATACTCACCTTGGATTGTATCTAACGATGTTTTTCACGATGATGCATACAGGACGCCCTTGACTTTGACATATTCGCAGCAATTAAATGGAAATTGATAAACATGGGTTCGAAATGGAACTGCTGTAGTGTGGATGGGAACAAAAAGCAATTAAGGGAGTCGTGATCTTCATACGACCCCGATAAAGATGGAAGTAATGAACGTTCTGTAAACAGTGAATATTTTGCTCCAATCACATCAGGGATGTGATAAATTTTGTGACAATAAGAGTACAATCAAGCTAAATCTTCATAAGAGAAGGAATTTATTTCAATGGTAGAGTATTAGTATGAACGTTCGAATGAAGAGACTGATACTCTAAATGTTAACGATTACAAATCGTGTTAAATGTACATCGAAAAGTTGACCTGGTCCGGGAATCGAACCCGGCACTACGCCATTCGCGGGCGGAGACAGTACCAACTAAGCTTCCAAGTCCAAGTCAACTTTTCGATGTACATTTAACACGATTTGTAATCGTTAACATTTAGAGTATCCGTCTCTTCATTCGAACCTTCATAATTGAAATATATCTTCAAGGGTTGTTTCCAAAGCAGACGACATTATGGTTTGATGATCAATATCAAAATTATGCCCCTCTGAGTTTTTCAATTCAAGCTAAGGTTCAACTATAAGTTTCTACCTACAATTATAAGTTTTCATATTGGAAATGGTGTTTTTTTCTATAACCTTCGAACCGTGAGGTTTTTTTACATATTTTCTTGTTGGAATTGTCTCAGGAGTACACGGAACATGTCCAATATTTCACTTCGATCGAGTAAATTGTATTTTAGGCGTAAATCAAAGACGAATTGACACATTCATTTATATATATATATAGATATACCGAGAGTGCGAGCTAATAATTTAATAAGAAATTTGGCCTATTTTATATAGTTTTTAAGACAATTTATGAAGCTGATGATCATTCCTGTTCCGAAATATAGATGGCGATACCATCGATTCACTTACAGTAAAACCTCGATTTACCGAATTTCAACGGAATTGGACGGACGGATTGTCCGAATAAAAAGTACTTTATTTAGCGATTGGAAATTTGGACAAGGTATATAAATATATATACCGAGAGTAGGAGCAAATGGAAGGCATTGAAAAAAGGTCGTGTTGTCTGAAACGCCGTGAAAAGCGCCAGTCACTGTCTACGATCCACGTAAACAACTTCTAGATTCGCAAACGTCAGGTTGAGTTTTGTCGTCATTTCGCATGTTGTGCGCCAATTTGCCGAGCTTGGCTAAATTGGAGAACTTCACTTGGTGCTCCGGTTACCACCGATTGTAATACGCTTTAGATTGTTTTTGTTTGTGATGGCAAAGCGAGCGCGAAGAAGTTGTTGTCGCGCAGGGCGCGGAAATAAATCAGCAGTCGCCTGCACTTTTGCGCTGAAATCGAATGAAATTTCGCGAACATCATTGTCATGACTTGACAATTGCTGCGATAAATTATCGGACGCGTCGCGAAGAGCGCAAATCATGGCTGCAACTTGTATTGCCGTTACTTTAAACGCAATCTTATTGTGAAAAATTGCAAACGTGCATCAGCGCGCAGCGGCCCTTCGCCGTCGAAACTGCAGATCCCTGCTGCGTGGACGCGATGAGTTGCATGCCGCGACAATGAAATTGGCGAATGAAAAATGAAGCACATTTTAATAACCCACATACGACCGGCAATCGCCTGATCAATTGCACAATTGATTTTATCAGCAATCGCACAGTGTGCATCACAATTGCATCGGAATTACCAATTGAAGTGGGGTGCAATGCGTTTGAAACGACTCAATATTTGCGTAATCAATGAGCGAGCCTCATAATTCGTATTTGTGATTATTTTCATGCTTTTGCAATTACATATGCTTTGCAGAGTTGTGTAGAAAACACATTAATACAATGTTTTCGCAAAATATTGATGCAACAATATCTTCCACACTAATTATATTGCCGTAACTACGGCTATTTCTAGTTGCATGCAATCAAATTGAAAAAAGTTGTATTTAAAGCAATAAAACATATTTTTATATTCAATACTAGTGGGGTACCCAGCGTTGCTTGGGTTTGCTACTTTAGGATTTATAGACTTTCTATTTAGGATTTGAGAACTTTTATTGAAAACCAGGAAAGAAGTTGAAAACGGTGTTGCTTGTTGGGTGACTGGGAACCGACTGACTACCTGGTCCCCCAGGTTGCCAAGGCCCGGCAGTTGTCCTGCCAGCCAACTTCGTGAAAGCGGCGACAAACTGCCAGGCGACTTAGATAAAGTATGCCGCTACACTACTATTTGCCCATCTACCCGCCCTTCTGTTCTACCCGTCCACCTGTTAGCAATCGGTTTTGCATTGTCGTGCCCCGCTGTCTTAGCCTATTTGATATAGCATGGAGAATTCATTCCCATGCTCATTCGTTCGGCAAACAATCGTTGCTTAGCAACGGCCGACGACGCATGCGCAGTAATCTGCATTCGAGCGGTATTGCCGTGCCGTTTGTCGTGAAAAGTGTTGGTTTTTTCGCTAAAACTTTCGAACCATGAGGTTCTTCCAATTGCCTTTCCTTCCACATTGTCCTAGGAGTACACGGAACATGTCCAATATTTCACTTCGATCGAATTATGTGTATTTTAGGGCGAGATTCCATATATACACACACACGGACACACGGACATACATTCATTTTTATATATATAGACTAGTGGAGTACCCAGCGTTGCTTAGGTTTTACTGCTATTTGAACATCTACCCATGCATCTATTCAACCCGTCCACCTGTTAGCAATCGATTGGCAACGACTTCTTCGTTTTCTTCGTTGTTGTTGTCGCTGTTCTGCTGGCCAATGTAGCCCACCACGGTTTGACTGAGGAATGCTTCACCTTCGCTGTTGAATCGCACATGCAAACCACGTTCCTGGCGATTTCGTGAGGTTTTGGGCTTATTGGTAACGATCTTAAACAAAGTGGTCCGCGACACCTCCGGACACTGCGTGGCGAGCTAGTTCATCGTCAGCCCATGGTCCTCATGAAGCTTCGTTTGCTAGCGTCCAGTTAGATCGTCGGTGACCACACTCGGACGGCTTGAGAATATGGCCAAGGCTATTAATTAATGGGAATTTTATTAACTTATTGCTTGACATTCGCCGAAAAGAGGTTATGTTTGAATTATTACTCATTTCTGCGGCCATTCCCGATTCGGAAAGCTACGTAGAGGTTTTCATAGTTTAGTTCACAACTACATATTTGCACATCTGCACCTGTGAGCAATCAGCCTACTTGATATAGCATGCAGAACTCGTTCCCGTGCGCAATTGTTCGGTAAACAATCGTTGCTTGGCAACAGACGACGACGCAAGCGCAGTAGACTGCATTCGAGCGGTATTGCTGTGCCGTTTGTTGTGAAAAGTGTTGTTCTTTCGCAATAACTTTCGAACCATGAGGGTTTTCTAATTTTTCTCTGCATTATCGTTGTCCCAGGAGAATTGGAACATGCCCAATAATAGATTGTTCTTAAATTATTTGTATTTTCTGAGTAAATCAAGGACACACAGCAGGCAGACATGTATAGTTTTATTGATGCAATAATTAATGCATTATTGACTGCAATTGCAATGCAATTCTTTTAGTGACGAAAGCATAAAAACTATAGTTTTATATAGACATAAATGAAGTGTATATTACAATGGCTTCAAGATATACCATTAAGAATTGAATAAATTGGTCGTGGTATTGCAGGAGATGTACCCAGTGTCCTGGTGAGTGTTGGCGTCAAATCCAGTATTAAGCAAGCTAATATTTATGGACCATTAAAACCTCTTCTTGCAGAGAAAAGGCCGAAAAAAACAAAGTTGTTGCTTGGAATACAAGGCAAACGACCTTTCTTTCGTATAAACTAGTGACGTATGAGTTCCACAAATGGGACGTGGATATGGCTAGCGGCCCAGCCTCACAAGAACAGTAATAATAGGCAAACTATGGAGAGCGAATGGTTTGCCCATTCTTTGGAGAGCAAGTGCACCGAAATGTAAAAGACCTACCAGCAATGTTGGAGCAGAAATCTATATGAAATGAATGTCAAAACAGCGAATAACGGCGCGAAGGAGTGAAGTGGAGAAGCAGGCGTTGATTCAGTGCACTGGCTAACGGAGAGGCAAGTTAGGAGGAGCAAATGAACTAATCCATAATTCGGAGAGCGCATCAGGCGCCTATGCCGGAAATGCTACAGAATATGGCGTCGTTTCGAATGCTTCCCACAGGCAAGACGCGCGTCGACGAATATGATGATAATAGAAATCGATTTGAAATCGATGTCAACGATTTTTGAACGAGTGGCAGCAGCGCGAAGAGACGGCTTGAATTGAAGCGGGTCTCGACCTTAGACGCATGCAATAAATGCTTCACTAAAAGCATTATTTATTGCAATTGAAGGCGCTTGTCCTGGCGATGCCTGAGTGCACCTATCAGCTGCCAGCACACGCACACAGGCGTGAATTAGCGTTAATATAACATTCGCAAGCATGCAATTGTTGGCGGCTGTATTACACCTATGTAGCTGGGCTCCGGCGTCGCTTTGAACTCGACGACGCATCGGGGCCGGGGCCGGGGCCTCCACGGTCGCAACATGTGAGCTGCTGCTGCACTCTTCGGTGAGTGACTGGCTGCGTTCGTGAATCGGTGCTTCAGTAATTAAATATTTGTGTTTAATCAAGATTATAATTGAACGCGGTCATGCGATATGCTGTCGCGATGTGCGCAACTGTTTCGTGCCGGCTGACTGCCTTCCCTGCCTCGTCTTGTCTGTCGTACGTCAACTCGCATAATTTATCGCTGCGATTGTGGCGCACATTATTTTGCCATTGTTTACGCCACTATTGCTGCTATTTCTAGCCGCACGAATATTTCGTGAGCTCACGCTGTCGTTCGCATCACAAATGTCAACATATCTCCAGCAATACGCTTTCCCGCCCTTCCTCAGCATCACCTTTCCAGCTCCTCTACTGCTCCAACTACTATTTCCCCAATTCTCTTCTTCGCGAGGCTTTCTAGTAGCCATCTTCTTTGGTTGCAATTGTCGTTACTTGGTTTTGTTATTAATTCAATGATTTACAGCAGGGGCCGACAACCTTTTTGATACAAACATTCTTTTCGTAGGTTATAACGGGTCGCACTTCAAAATTTTCTAGATTACAGCGGGCAGTATTTACACAACCGGGTATTCCCCTATTAGTACTCGTAGTGCCCGCTGTAAGGACCTTGGGTGTGCCTCCTGCGACATAGTGAGAGATAGCTAAAACGTTCGTTTGACATCTGGAGTGGCGACTTATTTTTTTAGCTTCTCCAGGTGAAGGATTATTAAGACGATTACTATAAACTATAAATTACTATAAATATATTGTAAATCTCCAGTTACTAGTGGAAAACGAAGATTGCACGTCATTTCTGAATTAAACCCTTAAATATATAAAAACTAATATGTCTCTTCGTCTGTCCGTCTGTATGTATGGGATCTCCTCCTAACATACAAATAATTCGATCGAAATGAAATATTGGACATGTTCCGTGTACCCTTGGGATACTGTGAAAGGAAAGACAATTGGAAAAACCTCAGGGTTTGAAAGTTATAGCGATATAACTAGCACACTTCATGACAAACGGCACTGCAATAGCGTCGCTCTTCTGCGCATGCGTCTCCGCCCGTTGCCAAGCAGCTGTTGTGTACCGAACGAATGCCCACGAATTTTCCATGCCATATCAAGCAGGCTGAGATAGCGGAGCATACCACTACAGTATTGATCGATTGTGGTGGATTCTGCACATGCGCCTTGAACGCCGTGACTCCGTTCGTTGCCGAACAGTACCAAGCGATTGCAAATAGACGGACGGGCAGATGATCAAATGGTAGTAAAACCCAGGCAATGCTGGGTACTCCACTAGTAATCATATAAAACAAGTTTTCTTACGACATTTCGTCTCATCTAAACCAGAGCTGTCAAAAGGGATGTTGTCCCTTATTATCAGTTGGACTATATTAAATGTACACTTGAACAAAGAGTTATAATTATTATTATCATCATCATCGTTCTTCCAGATGCTCGATCTATGGCTAATGTCTTCTGATGTTATGAAGATGAACTGAACTCGTGTTCCCTTTTATTAAGGAACGTAAGCCCTGGTGGGCTGTGTATTTACATTCTCTTCCATTTTTTTGCTTTTAGTTTCCAGTCTTTTATTTTCATTACCTTTATGTCTTCTTCGTCTACAGCGACTTTCAATTTTCCACGCTTCTCTTCTTGGGCTTCATTTCCTCTCAGTTATCTGTCTAATTATCTCAAGTCGGCTGGCTACTAAAAAAATATAATGATATATATTAATCCTGCTTCCCTAAAAATTTCTGCAATCTTGCATCGCCTCGCAAGATTCGCCTCTATTGTTTCTGGTTCTTGGTTATTTATACTAGATGAATGAAAATGGACATTCATTTCAATTTTCACTACAATGTAGCTTTTAATGGATTCCTCACATTCCAGGCAAGTTACTTTTCCTATTTTGCATTAATGACAACGTCCTGTATTAAATTTCCTTAAGAGCTCCTTGTGTTACATTTCCTAATGCATTTCTCTCCATTATTATTCATCAAATTTAGTTGATTGTCCCAAAGTAGTAATTTAGGACGAAATATTATCGATTAAGTTTGAAACAAAGAACATTTTCTGTTTCCTTAGATTGGTAATGTCAATGAATCAAATTATTTTAGGACGATTTCCGTTTGTTTGTGTTCTATATGCATTACGCTTGGAAGGACAACAACCCGCACATTTCATCATGTTTAGAGAGGGATGGGATTAGGGATCGGAGTAGAGAGCGGGCGCAAATGCGAACTTTGGCGATTTGGGAAGATGCCAAAGGCGCCTGCGGATGCTGTCGCTGTTAAATACTCTCTTTAGATAAACGTCTCGCAACTAAAACAAATATGATTACAAAATTAGTATCAGCGAAATAAACAGTTTACGAAGGAAATTTGCAAGTTTATTTGCATTTCAATGGCGTAATGAATGTTACGGCCGCCATTGGCAAACAAGGAAATTGCGCTTTATCAAATTGGAAATTGCACAATGTCATGGAAATTGTCGTCGCATTTTTTACTATGTCATTTCCTAGCTGAAAGTTATACTGCGTTTGTTTTGACAAATAGGCGAAAACACGAATGCAACTTGAAACCGCCATTACTATCAACTTCCATCCATCACAGTTGCTTGAGATTTAATTCAAATTCTTTTCAGTTTTATCGGTTTTGAGGCAATGGGGTTATTTGTCAGTAATATTTGAGGAAAGCAAATTCTGTTCTTTAACTACTAGAGGACCCAGCATTGCATGTCATGGAAGAAGTTGCTTTTTGCGCTATAACTTTGGAACCATGGGGTTTTTCCATTTTTTCTTTCCGTTGTCATTGTTCTAGGAGTTCCTAGGCGCTCCTAGTAATATATCTGGTATAGATGAATTATGGGTAGTGTTGAATAGACAAGATAAGGAATGAGAAAATTGATAAAATGAATGCGTCATCAATATTATAGAAACAATTGTGGAATGGTAATACAAGACTTGCTAAAAAATATTAGATTGGAATATTGAATCAAGTAGTGAATTATTAATGTAGTCAATTTGAACAGGAGATCAAGATAAAAAATCAATTCACAATAAAGGCAACATATCAAATGCCATGGGTGCTTGGAAATAATCCGAGTGTTTCGTCATTTATCATGTTATTCGATCCATTATTGTCAATCATCATTCATGAAATGACTGAATTTCGATTAAAAAAAAGATATCAGTTTTAATCATGATTAAGTCAGCCACTAATTTGTCTGCCTTATGAATTATCATTTAATTCGGCGTATTTTTCTCCGCCAATTATTAGAGAAGTGCTTATCCGTTTTGGCATCTCTGTGATTACGTCACTCTTCATTAAACGTCTTCAGCTGTGCGGCTGATATCTGTCTTCTGAACCTGTTTTCTCGTCTTGTGATGGATTCAAGTATTTTTCGCGACGAGAATTCTGCTGCCAATTGAAAGCCAGATCGGATGATGAAGCATTAAAATGTCCGCAAATTAATCCAGCGCGTCTGAGAGAGATCATCAATATACATCTTGAGTCAGCAGTATATATGATACAATTCGCTCACAGCTTTTAGACGTATAATTGCTCAGCCGTCAATTATATTGTCAATTCAATCAAATTCAATTCGACTTGATTGGCCATACAATCATTATGATTTTGCTTCTCAACTCGTTGCTCTGATCTGGATAAGTTATTGCTCATGATCTGACATTTGATATTCTGTTTATAGCGACAGCTACAACCTAACCAAACCTAATCTACAATATCATCTCCTGAGAGATGGAGACGAAGGACTCTTGCAGTTTCCGATATGGATGTGTTACATTTGGACTTGGTTATTATTCAATGTAGCTCGCGGGCGAGTTTGAAATTTGGATTTAGCGAGCGCGAGTTCAACGTTCTACTTTGTGTTTGCGGGCCTAAGAACATACAGATTGGTCCTGGCAAGAAATGCAGCATCTTGCGTCAACCGTGCAACATTTGCAATTCTGCTAAACGCACAAAACACTGGCCATTGACTTGGCACAACAAGATTAGCCTTGATGCATATTTTTCGTCCGAACGTCCATGCACTTGGCGTTGTCGACGCTGTTTTTGCAATGTTCATCATTAATTAGCATCTCAGTGACGTGCCAGTCGGCGGTATTTCGATCAAGTCATTAGCAGACTCTTCATTGCGATTTTGATTCAATAACAGATAAATCACTTCGTGGCGCAAACAAAACGAATTTGTTTGCATTGGAAATTGGCCTTGTTATTCAACCATATTGTTCATTTGCCGAGCGAGTTCTTCGTGTGCAATGCTTGAATTTCAGCCGCCTGATACGGATCTGCTCGTTATTGAAGCTATGCAATATTCATCAGAGTAATTTGAGTCAAACGCTGAGCGTTTTGCATTTTAAAATCCGACCTACATTCGCGTTCAATTGTTTTCAATTTATGCATACGAATAAGTGCTTATTTATTTACTTATTGTATTCTTGCATGTTGCATGTGCATATGCGATCAGCCTTTACTGCTCCTTCCAGCAGGGGTTACATTACAATTACCAATCAAGATAAATATTGGCAAAACCAAAATTCGTTTTTTCGCTATAACTTTCGAACCAGGACGTTCCTCCAATTTTTCTTTGCGTTGTCATAAATCAAGGACACAAAAAAGGAAAATTTAAAGCTCATTTTCAAAAAGCAGGAGAGCTGAACCGTTTTTGATTAGGCAGGTAGTGGGATACAGAAGAGAGCTATAAGCTATAAGCTTTGCATTAGCAAGGAGTTTAGCCTGCAGCTCACTCAGTCTGTGGGATAAGATAAGAAGCTGTATTTTCTGTAAAGGATTTGATTTCAGGGATTGTAGGGGTGCGTTGATGGTGTACGAATAGGCATTTATGAATAACACGTGTATTTTTTTAGATTGATTTTCTTCATAATCATTCTTATCGCGTTAAATCTTATCAGTGCTAAAAGACTGTCTGCTTTAAATTAAACTCCAATAAGTCTGATCAATAGTCATCAATAATGAACGTTTGCTGAACCTAAATGAATATTGCTTTAGAATTGTGTAATTTTTGTAATTTATTACTTGGGGTAGTTCAGTAAATGAAGGCATTTTGTTGGCATATGCACATATAGGAATAATATTCTGAAGTACATGGAAAATAAATGGAAAATAGATTGAATTATCAACTTGGAATATGGTTTTTTTCCAAGTTACGATAATGTATTTTTACGGAAAACAAACTTATCAGTGTTTCGCGAATTGTGCAAAAAAGAGGAGCAAATTCCTCGTTCATCAGTTTTCGCATATCAAATTCGCATTATTCTATTTGATGATACACCTTTCAGCAATCGGCAAGAATGTATTACAGTGTTAGTATGCTGCACCAGACTAAACGTGAGTCTAGTGACTTGGGTTCAATCCTTGGCAGAACGTTACCTTTGACTACCGAGCGGCCTGTAGAGAGAGGATAGTACACCTATCCCCCGATTTACACGGTACTTGTTTTACACGTTTTCGCTTTTACACGGTTTTCCAAATAAGTTTTT